>VWZU01000066.1:0-23557 GCA_013397095.1 Sterrhoptilus dennistouni | reverse complement strand
TTTTTTTTTTTTTTTAACTGTGCCATCACAGCACATTCTTTTAATGAAAAACTGTCTTCCTTAAACATTTCAGTCACAACCCAAGCCCTTAAAAGCTGAGGGCAGCCTTCTGTGACACCTTTGCCAAGATCAAAGTATAAAAGGGCCAGAGGAAAATCTCTGTAATGCTCACCTAGGGAAAATGAAACCTTTCTTATGACAGAAAAAAAGAGTTATCACTAGTAAGTGCATGAATGCTGTGAATCCATTGAATTTATAGTGGCAGTTACAGAACCATTGAGCTAATGCTGAAATGTGGTATTTTATACTGGTTTTGTTATGTCCCTTGAATAGAGGATTCTAAACTGAAAAAATGGCTTGATTGGAAAGGACACAGATTCACAGAATCACAAAATAGTTAGGGTTGGAAGGGAGCTCTGGAGACCATCCAGTCCAACCCCCATGCCAAGGAAGGATCACCTAGAGCAGGTCACACAAGAAGATGTCCAGGTGGGTTTTCAATGTATCCAGAGAGGGAGAGTCCACAACAGCCTGTTCCAGTGCTCTGGCATCATCACTGTGAACAGAGTCTTCCTCATACTGAAGTGGAGCTCCCTGTGTTTTAGTTTCTGGTCATTACTTTTCCTCCTGTCATTGGGCAATGCTGAAAAGAGTCTGTACTACTCGCCTTTGAGATATTTATATGTATTGATGAGATCCCATCACAGCCTTCTCTTCTCCACACTAAAATGGCCCAGCTCCCTCAGTCTCTCCTCATAAGAGAGCTGCTCCAGACCCCTCATCCTCTTTGTAACCTGTTGCGGTGCATTTGAGATTTAACCAAATCCTGCATGCTTATGTTACTCGTTTTGTAATGGTTTGTCCCTGTATCCCCATGATCAAACCCCCTTTGGTCTTTCCTGGGTGGTGGTCCTGTCAATTACCCTGCCATTCCACCCAGAAGCCTAGAAAATTCTGGTGGGGCTGCAAGGTGATTTGGCAAATTCTCCGTTCTCCTCCCTCTTTTATTGTTCTGTTAATTGTCCCCTGTTCTGGGTCACTCCCCCCCTTCCCTGAGAGTGGTTCCAGATTGTCCCCTGCTCTGTTGATGCCCCCTGTACTTAAGCCGAAACCCAAGGGTAAAAGCTCACTTTGTATGTGGGCAAACCTCTGGATGGAATAAAGCCTAGTTGAAGCCCACGTGGGAATCCTCCTTTCTTCCATTCCATTTGCCACATTTCTGCCTGAGGCTCAGACTCACAAGATTGCAAAGGTACTAAGCTGTACCCCTGAATGCAGATTCGGTAACGAGCCAGCCGGCACGCACCTCCGAACCCCCGCAGTAACCCTCTGCCAGACCCTGTCCAGTGGCTTCTTGTCTTTCTTGTCCTGATGAGCTGAGAACTGAACACAGCACTCCAGATGTGACACCACTAAGGCTGAGTAGAAAGTGAGGATCATCTCTCTCAATCTACTACAACACTTCCTGATGACCTTTTGAGATCATCTATCTATATCACTGGCCAATATAATTGAAACATAATCTCTTTCAGTTTAAACCATTGTTCCTTGCCACATCTACAGGCCTTGGTAAAAAAAGTCTCTCTTCACCTTTCTTATGAGCCTCCTTAAATACTGAAAGGCCATAATAAGGTCTTTCCAGGGCCTTCTCCAGACAGAAGAATCTCAAACTCTCTCAACCTGTCCTCATAGAAGAGCTGTTCCACTCCTCTTACCATTTTCATGGCCCTCCTCTGCACCCACTCTAACATCACAGGCCCATGTCATTCTTGTGCTGGGACCCACACTTGGATGCAGAACTCCAGGCGGGGTCTCACCAGAGTGAAACAGAGAGGGAGAATTGTGTCCCTTAATCTGCTGGTGACACTGCTTTTGAGGCATCCCAAGATACACTTGGCTTTCTGGGCTGAGCACTCAGAAACATTGACAGCTGACATCCAATTTTTCATTCACCAGTGTCCCCAAGTCCTTCTCTCAAGGACTGCTCTGAATCCATTTGTAACCTTCATATCTTCAATACAATGGCAAAAAGGTTGAGGGAGACAGTATCTAGGGCCTTATAGGAAGTCCAAGCCTATATAGCCCAAGTATATATAGAACCTCCGTAGTTCTTCCTTTGTCTCTCTGTCATAGAAAGACTATAGATAATCAGGCGTGATTGGTGATAGAGAGACAGATAGATCGATAGATATAATAGATAGATAAAATATACATAAACAGGCCCTTGGTGAAGTCACATTACCTCTCTAATTTGTTCTTCCATATGTTTTGAGATATCTTACAGAAGAATCTGTTCCATGATCTTTCTAGGCACAAATATGAGACTTACTGGCTGTTAGTAACCAGGGACGTCCTTTTTATCTTTTTAAAAATTATAATGATGTTTCTCTTTTCTCAGCCACTGAAGTCTTTGCCTGACTGACACAACTTTTCAAATATGATGGAATATGGCTGGACAATTGCATCAGACAATTACCATAGGACCCTGAGATTCATCTTCTCATGTCTCTTGAGCTTGTATATGCTCAGGCTCCTCATGTGATCTCAAATTAGATTTTCATTTATGTTGTGGGACATTATACACAATATCCTTGTCCTTTAATCCTTGGGGATTAGGGATTTGAGAGATATAAGAAGACAGATTACTCTTGTAAGGTAAGGCAAAAAAATTGTTGAGTACCTCAGCATTTTCCATATTGTTTGTCACTTTTTTCCATTATTTAAGAATGGGAGGTACAAATTCTTTATTCTTTCTTCTCTGGACATGTATCTTGCCACATCCCTTACCAATTTCAACCTCAATTGTGCCTTATTTTTCCTTATCCAATCCATACACATCCAGGTAGTGTCCATATATTCTTCACAGGATACAAGTCCCTGTGCATTTTCTTACACTTTAGTCCTTATTCAGCCATGCTGGATCACCTGCCTTCCATGTCTGCTTTAGAAGATTTTGAACACTAATAATAATCTCCTTATTGAGCTGTCAGCTCTGTTCAGTTCCTTTCTCCTGGTGGGAAGTTTCCTAGTGAGTCACATCCAAAAACTTCTTAAAGTGAAACTTTGCTTTCCTAAAATTCAAGGTTCTGACTCTACCCTTCATCTGGTCCATATTCCTCAAGACTGTGAATTCCAGTGTAACCTGAGCAACCCAGGTGAACACCTGTCTTGTCCTCTCTAATTAGTTCATTCATTAGTTCATTCAGTGAACATCAGGTCTAGTAATGCTTCTTCTCTTGGGCTGCCTAAAACCTGGGTTAAGAAATTATCCTCACCACCCTCCAAGAACCTCCTGGACATTCTGCAACTTGCTGTGCAGCTTTTCCAGCAGATGTCATGGTAATTGAATAAAGATTGAGAAAGTCAAGAGGTTAAATAAAAATATATACTATATAAACTTCTGGAAGGTTTGTCATTCATCAGACAGCAATGAAACTAAAGATAGTTTTTTTTCCCCTTGACATTATTGATCAAAGCTTACTGTGATAAATCTTACTTATTCCACAAGTGATTTTGTTAATAGAAACTTTCACAAATAGCAAGGATGAGGCAGACTGATATTTAAATTGAAAAATTAAAAAGAAATGACAACAAAAAGAGGTTAGTGAATTGTAAGTACGATGAAATAGGGAAGGTGTCAACTGGGCACTGACATGAAGATATCTCTTCAAATGAAGGTAGGCTGAGAGAGCTGAGGTTATTCAGCCTGAAGAAGGTGATGGGGAGACTTTATTGTGCCCTTTCAGGATTTAAAGGGGGCTCCTATGAAAGCTGGAGTGAAATCTTCTGTCAAGGCCTGTAGTGATATGGCAAGGGGTAATGGTTATAAACTGAAAGAGCACAGGTTTAGAAGAGATTTCTGAGAGGAAGCTGAGGATGGCCTTTTTCTTTGGCAGTGTCTAAGTTGTGGTTGAATAGAGCGTTGAGTAATCTCATCTGTTGGAAGATGTTGGTGCCCACTGCAAGCAGTGTGGACAAATGATCTTTAAAAGTCCCTTCCAAAGAATTTGATGAGTTGATATTCCATATTTGTTTGGTTGCACTAAATAGTATACATATATATAAATATTTTATTTCATATTACTTGAGAGAAGAAATAGAGAATATAAAGCAAAATATAAGTGTTGTAACATGACATGTATTTTAATAAATTTAAATTTTAATAATTTTTATTATAGCACTATTATAAAATACAGAAAAGCTAATATATCTGAAATATGATTCAAACAGCCTCATTTGCTATGCTTTATTAATAGTGCCATGTTTTTGTCTAAAACTAACTTTTGCCTAAGGAATAAGTATTGGTCTATTGGAGAAATTGTTCACTTTTGTCAATTTATTTTCTTTTCATTAAACAATAAGCAATATTATAGCACTTTTTTGAAAGCTAAAGTATAAAATAATATTAAATATTCCATCATACCCTTTAATACTCTTCATAGTAAATAATGAAAGTTTTGTGGACAGACATTATGTACTGAGGAATGTTATTAATTTCACAAAATTAATACTTCATCTTGCAGATATTTATATTTGAGTTAGTTATTCATATTATCTTACAATGTGGTGGAAACAATACAGGATGTTGTAGAAATACATTAAATGTCTAACAGAAATCAGTAACTCCTCAAAATAAAATGATAGTCTATGCTTAGAATATATAACTAATAATATTTCTCTATATGCATGGCTCAGGCTAGATCTCTAACTTAATCCTAAACAGTTATATGTTAACTTTATTATTAAAATGCTGTTCTACCTTATTTGCTAAGGCTTTTCCACTGACATTTATGTGATAGATGTTGTCTATGCTTCATGACCTTGATAAAATTTAAACTTTTAATTTGTCTAGTTCCTGAATCGTGAAGGCCAAATTCTGCAATTCTGTTGCAAGTCATGCAAAATTTTGTCAAACATTGCAAAACTTAAAAGGAATAAGATAGAAGGGGAAAAACAGGGATTAAATCAAGACATTTCAAAGTTTCTCTTAGAAAACAAACTTTAAAAGTCATTAAAAAAAATAAAAATCCATTAACTAACTACATATTTATTTATATTGAGCTGTGTATCAAAGATAAAACTGCTGAACGATGATTTTATTTAAGTTTTTCTAGTGTTTGAAAAAGAATCAAGCTTAATTCAGATAAGAAAAGGAGAATAATTTTTGGAGAAACAGAAGAAAACAAAATAAAACACTCATAACCATACAGAAAAAAACTCTAGTCTCTTATAAAGTTCTTTCTCTGCTGGAGAGCTTTAAGATACCTTAGTACAAGAATTAGATGTTTCCGATTATTTGAAACAAATGAGATAAAAATTAACAGTCCAGTGGCATGCTCGTGCCACTTCTATTACTCTTTAGAGAGTAATAAAATAGCTGGAAATGAGAAAATAGCTGGAGGGGGGAGGAAGAGGATTATCTGGCTACAGAAAATTGTCAGGAATATACAGCAAATGATCTTAGAATGTATCTGAAAATGTATTTGTACTTGAAACAGTGTGTTTAATGAAAAGTTAATGAGTTCTCATCTTGAGCATGAAGTCAATTCTGGTTTCACTGTTGTGTATCCTTAAGCAGCTTTAATTTCAGAAATGGGATATTAATAGTACAAGCACCATCCAGGTACTTATTGAAGACATGGAAATAGATAGCTGGGATCCATAAATCATAAAATTTTAATCATAGAATAACCAGCTGACCTAGTTTAGATATCTAACATTCATTGGCTAAAAGTATATGACAGAGATCCTATTATAATAAATAACCAAAAAAAAAAAATCCTATCACTTTTAAAGACTCATTAAAATAAATATGAAAAATAGTCATAATTTTTGTTATCAACACTTTATCTGGGAGATGTTCTGTTCCTAGAGCGGGTAATCATAACAAAAATTAAAATCGTAAGTGAAATAAAATGCAGGGATAAAAAAACCCTCCACATCAACCAACCAACCACCACCACCACCAAAATAATCCCAGTGCAATGTTTTTATCAAACTGGGTATTTTGGCCAAGAACGATAATCTGGTGAGTTTTATCCATTCTAAGATTTCTTTTGACTCCCACTCATGGTCAAATTTCTGTGATTTTTAGATGCAATAAAAGAGTGAGCCTCACGGTGTAAAATTTTCTGGTGAAGACAACTCTTTCCTTGGAGAAAGTGTTTTCTATATTCTGTTTAGAAAGATAAGCTAGGATTTGATAATTTCTGCCCAAATGTTCAGGAAGGCTTCTATGCAAGGTCTGATTTCAGCCAGTCAGTAGCTTGCAGTGGGATATAAGTCTCAAAGCAAAAAAATTCTCCAGCCTTCTTTTCTAGGTGTCTGCATGGCTCGTCCATCTAAACAGGACATGTGGGGATTTTTTAAAGTCATCCCTTCAACTTAAAATTATAAAATCTAACCAGGTGACAAGGGTTAGGGTTATAGATAGAGACAAAGGTCACATAAGAGAATGTTGTAAAGATCCTTGAAATTACCATTGTTTGGCCCAGAGGAGAAAAGGAATGCTATTAAAAATATTTCCTGTGATTAAGATAATTTCACATTATGTGCTTGGGTTTATGAACCTTCCTGTATTTTTGGTAGACGATTGGCTGAATAGTGATTCACTATAGTAGTATAGTGAGGTAATTTTTTTTTTTCAGCTTCAGTGGATGAGAAAAAATTATATATAGATAATTTTGATAAAGATAATTTTGAATTTTCAGTAATGTTAGAGACTCACAAGCCTATTTTATGCAAATAATCAAAGAACAAGAATCTAAGAAAAACCTGCTGACATACTAACTTTTAAAAAATGGACTTTGGAGGAACTAGAAATTCTGCAAATAGTTTTAATTTAAATAATTAAACCAAGGTTTTATTTGGAAAAATATACAGGAATAAAATATTTTTTTCTTGAAGATTTTCATTGTAGTGATATATGTCAACTAAAGAAGTGAGAATATCTTCTTTGCTTATGAAAGTGTTTATGGTAACAATACTTTATTTAGAGTTATGAAAGCAAATAGAGAATCACATCTACCTCCTCAGTAATGTTATTTTTATTTCCTAGTTTTGTTCTAAGAAACATTGGTTTTTACATTCAGAAGCTTTGTCTCATGCTTTTACTAATTTGACACCAAATATATTAAATAAAGTAATTTTAAACATACTCAAAGTTTTACATTACGGTAGGCAGAAATACAGATGATATTGATAATTCCATTTATCAAATGTAACTCTGCTTATCACAGCTGTAGTCTGGCTCAGACTGATATTTTAAAATTACTTTCTAGATACCCACCACCATATTTTTTTTAAATAAACATGTATTTCCATGCCACATCTTTTCTTGTTACAAAAAAAATTCGGAAATTCCATGTGGAATCAAAATTCAGAAAAAAAAAAACCCCTTGTTTTCTTGGTTTTTATTGACTTATTTCTCAAGGTTTTGTTATTCCAAACATCTCTAGACATCCAGATTCCTGAAATATTCAGGGTTAAGTAAGACAATATTTTCCTAGTCTTATGTTCTATTTGACCTTCTTACATAAGAGAACATACCATAATCTATTTTTTAAAAAATATTCTGTTATAAAGTGTCTAGCAAAATAATCAATGCCAAATCCACACACATGTAAATTGACAGAACTCTAGGTTAAGTTAGGACTAAGAATGCAGGCTAATGATGTCTCATATATTTTTGGTTTTCACCACAAATAGTAACAATATTAATGTAACAAAAAATGTTATAGAAGGTAACAACTGTAGTTACAATGCAGTAGAAAAACAAAATAGGGATTATAGAAAACCACAGGGTCAGCTATATGAAAATCAAATTACCTTGTTCAACCTAGAGCATAAAACATATTCTTGCTTAGAACCTAAATGCAACTGTAGCAGACAAAAAATATTTAGTTGCTTAGTTAGCTTTTAACTTGAATAATGATTTATGATCCTATTTCACTGACTTTTCCTCTTTTTTTTTTTACTTTTCTTGATTATAGAGATGTATAATATTTTTGTTAATTCATTCTGAGTATTATCAAGCGGTTGTGATAAGGAATTAATTTTTCAGTATAATGTTGTGTCTGTTTCATTAGACTAATCAAAGAACCCTCCAAAGAAATCTGAATAACTAATAAAATTTGCTAGAAGCATTATCAATCTAATCTGTGGTTTGTTTTGGGGGGAGAGGATGTTTGTTTGTATGTTTTGGGGTTGGTTTTTAGTTTGTTTTCAGAAAGGAAATTCAATGTTTAAATGCATATGCCAGAAGTCTGCCCCTCCTGCATGGTATAGAAATTTTTTTTACCTCAACACAAATTCAACCTAGCAAAATGATGGTGTTAGGACTCTTAGAAAGTAAATGTGCCTTAAACCCCCTGGTGTTCACACCATCTGTGAGAGCTGAATGACTGTGAGTGTTATATGTGTATTGTGACTTTGCCCAAAGACAACAAATAGGCTTGAGTTACCATGTACATAACTCTGGTCACCCTCGTTTTCAGAGTCTGGTATTTACCTGGACACAAATTTCCCAAAGGATGTACACTGTCACCTTAATTTTGTTCAAATGGTAATTTTTGTCAATTAGTTTTATTGTAATGTAGAGGCAAGACTGGGAATAAAATAGTTCATGCACAGAATTAGAAATATGTTGCTGTCAAGGAATCTCACTATATATGTGTTGTACAGCATTAGGTCAACATATGGTGCATGGAAATGAAATGCAATGTTATCATTGCTGCTATTTGCTGTTTCTTCTCCAGGACTTTGAGTCCTACAATTAAGCTTGACAATACAGATAAAATATTAATAATTTTCAAGATTAATTGACTTGAAACTATCATAATGATACCAGTTGAGAATGTGTTTCCTCTTCTTCTAAGTAATTCTAGTACTAAATGGCTGTTAGAGTCTTCCACCCTTAATTTCTCTTCTCAGAAATAACATCTGTGTTGTCACTGCACACACCATATTTGGTATCTTTCAATGCTTTCTGCTTAAAAGTCAGTGAGCAGGAAGAAACTCAAACGGCAAAATAGAGTCCAAGAACAGAGACTATGAAAGAAAGAAAGACTAAAGGGATGTTTGTGTAGAAGGGGAAGAACCTTAGAATAGGTTTGCAGTTGTAAAGTTAAAAAGCCTTTTCCCAGTACCACCACAAGTGCTGCGCAGATGCTGTTACACAGCAAGGTGAATACAATAAAGTCAAGTTGCAGTGTAAAGGCTGCATCACCATAATAAATTGCAAGACCTTCAGACTCATACTCAGATAATGATGTTACAGCTACATTTATGGCTTATTTATTTAACCAAGGGCAAAGTTGTTGAGATACAGTTTCATTTTCAAGAAAGGCCTGACAAGGCAGATGGTGGTAATGGCACAGGACAAATGAACTTCTCTGCTAGCTAGCCAATACAAAACACAGCACAGCTCAGGAGGACAGAGTGTGTGCTCTTAAGAGGAAACATAAACCAATGAAATTAAATACCTACTGACCATTAATAAACCCATTAGTGAGCATTAATAAAATAAAAATCTCACTCCTTTACAGCCTTGGGAGTCAGCAGCTTCATTCTCTGTGAACTATTTAGTGGGGCTGGAAGAATGATTTGAGGGGGAGAGCTGAGAAAAGAGTAAATCAGAAGGTGCGTTTTAGTTAATGGCCAGGGACTGAATATAGCTAAGGGCTGAATCAGCTGAAGTGAAGGTTGGAATGAGTCTATGAGGAAATTAATAATTCTGTATACAAAGAGTAGTTTCAATAGCACACAGTAAATAACATCTAGGGACACACACTGAACAATGAGGATGAAACAAATAATGGAATATCTGCAGTTTCCTGAGCCACTGTCCTTCAGCCTGAATGAGGTGGGGGTATAGTAGGGAAAAAAAAGAAAAAAGTCTGTAATTACATACTGTATTAAAATGGGACAGTATCAAGGTTGCATTGTTTCTTATTTGGGGTTCCCACCCTTGTCAACTTGTCTGCCCAGTACTGACTGGGTTTCATTTTTCCGTGATAGACTTGGTTATTTCTCTCTCCTTTATTTATCCTTACCTGTCTTCAGCCTCCTTCATGAACATCTTTCCAAACCCTGTTGTATGCAGTGCTAATGAACTGTAGCCACATTTCCAACATATTCAAAATATCAAGAAATAAAAGAACAAAAATTCCAAATAAAACAAAAAAAAAAAAAATTAAAAAACCCAACCCAACCTGACCAAATGCCACTAACGAAAAAACCCAAAAACCCAAAAAGAAACAAAAACCCAAAGAAGAAAACTGCTCAACTTGGTACTAAGAGATTAAGCAGTTCACCAATCTCCGGTAACCTATAATTTTAAAATGCTTGTCATGAATCTCTGTCCCTACTAAAAAGTCAATATCTCTGTGCCACAAACAGAGTTGCAAACAATATAAAAGGTCAAAGTGCATTAGAAATGACACACAGTATAACCATACATATTTTGTGGATATCTGATTTCTCTGAGGCTTTTTTTGGTGTTTTAACACATCAAAGAATTGTAACTTGCCTTGTAAAATTGTACTGCCACCTATACTTAAAAGCAAGCCAACAAAAAAATTATACATATACTCTATTCAACTTTATGTGCCTCACTGAAGCACCAAAACTGGAAGCGTGGTCACTTTTTCCATAATCAGTGGAAAGCTCAAACGGACTGTTCAGTGATTTGAGTCCTCTGGACTGTCTGTCTTCACTGCTTGTAAATGACATGGGTAACATTTGGCCTCCTATTAAATGTACTCAATTTGAAAAATTAGGAAACTTCAGATGTCAAAACTGTTACTGAGCAATCTCAATGCCATCATAATGGTTAAGCATTTTTACCTATCTTTTTTGCAGACCCACTTCTATGGCAATAAATAAAAATACAGGAAATATTTCCCATAACTAACAGAACAGGACATGGTATTTTGTGGTATTTGGATGAATTTAATGTTTGCAATGCCACTTTATTTTACATCTTTATATATTCTATGATTGAATTAATTTTTGTAGAATATTCACGTCTAGTTCTTAAATACATTAATTTCTCTCCAGTGTAAAAACTTCCTGAACACATTCTGTCCATGTGCACACAGAATTTATTATGCAGATGATTGTATTAAACAACTAAGCAAATGAAGGGCCCTAGAGACTCTTATCATAACACTGAACTGTTATCCTTCATTTATTGTTATATAATTGCAAAGATTGTTTGTCCATTCTTGCTGTATTTATCTAGCACCAACTTCTTCAATGTTCAAGGTCACAGAGAGAGAAGAACTACATTTCTAGAATACTTCCAAGTTGGACAAAAATATCTGTGTGCAATGAAATTACATTCCATTGTAATGCAGGAGTTACATTGCAAATAGAGGTTTAGAACAGGTATAACATCATTATGAGATTATGTTTATATTCTATGAATTGCAGACAGGTTTTTGGCAAAAATTAAATTTTATTTAGCATCAGATGTTATTAGCTTTGTTATTTTATTCTTTTTTTTTACTTTTCTTCCTTGTTTTAATGTTATCAGTCATATTTATTAATTTTTTATTTTAAGATATAATAATTTAAAAGGTATGTGAAATGTCTGCAGTTATGTTCACTTGGTTTGTGGCTACTTGCACAAGAAAAATAGTTCTGTTTACTTTCCAGATTTTTTCAGAACTGAATGTGTGAAGCGATTCACATTAAAAAGGTACAAAATTAATATAAAAAGGGGAAAGACTGAAGGTCCATTTAGCCTAAAACTTTGGTTTTGACATGGCAGCCAAAACCAAGTATCCAAGTAAAACAAGAAGAGAACAAGGATATATGATCCTTCAAAATACATGTTCTCTTAGATACCATACATTTCCAGATGACATTTTCATGTAACTATCAATAAGCCAGATATCCTGCTACTATATAGTAACTTAATATTTTTTAAAATGTGAAGTTTAGATATAAAACTGAGAATTGTTCTTCCCATGTATTTCACTTTGCATTATGTGTTGAAATGCTTTCACTTCTTATGAAATCTAACATAACTTTTTCCAGCAAGTGCGGTCTGCATGTCAGCAGTGCATGTATTTTCATTCTGCTATTGAATCATATTTCAAGGAGTGACTATCAAATGATAACACATATACCCATTGATACCCAGGTATCATACCCATTTATTTTTTGACATGTCAGCCCATAAAAATATTGCATATTACAAGAATGAACATTAGATTTAACCTTTTTTTTGTTAATGTGGGTTTGTTTTTTGTTTTTTTTTTTCATATGGACTTCTGTACAGTGGGCACAGAATTGAGATAAATTCATGTTTTTACATAAAATACAAAGCAACACACTCCTGAGACTATGATTTCCAGACCACGTACACACTAAGCATGATTTATTTCCATTGTGATGCACTATTAAGAATGAAGTTATTAGGACCAGAAAAAGCTGTCCTTTTAAACAAGATTAGCCATGGAAACCCATCCTTCTCTCAGTCCCTACACAATAAAACTGAAACAGTCAAAATACAAAACACACTATTTTCTATAGCTCACAAAAATCACCTGAAGTAAGATACTTGGTACTCTATACTTCTTGCCTTTTTATTATTTTCTTTCCTTGTTTTTATTTGTTTGTTTGTTTGTTTTGGTTCTTCTGTTTTGTTTTTTTTTTTCTTTTTATTTTAATATGTTGATTTCAAGGTCTTCCAGAGACATCAGTCCCTCAGCAGGTAATTCCTTTCACCTGGTGTGAGCCATCTAAAGCTTAAGTATTTAGTGAGGTGTTCAGCTCTAAGAGAAATGAGAGGGAGAGAGATGATCCTGCTGAACAAAGAGTTAAATCTAGGTGACTAAACTTCAAATGGCTGAAATCAGATGTGATGGATTCCATCCTTAAGAACTTAATGGAGTTCCTGACGCATTATAATATTTATAGACGACTCAAAGCTACTGAAATACATTAATAAGGATGCAATAGTAAAATCTGGGCTGCTCAAGGTGAGAACAATAAGATTCTAATGCTCTTTGACATCTGCTTGACTTCACATTCTGGTAGATGATTCAAGTAATTTGCCCCCAATCCCTTGGAATAAGGTGTTCAGTGCGACTTGATACATCATCATTTGTATGACCTCAGAAAATCAGGCAATTTGAGATCCCATTGTACACTACATTAGACTAGTTCCTGCTGTCCTGGCTCCAATCTAGCTGGGGTAAATAGTACATCTAAATGTCTATTTAGACATACCATTACTTATTTATATAGGTAAATGTCTATTTACATTTCTATCTACATTTCGGGTTTTCAACTGGTTCTATTCTCCTAGACTTTCTGTTCTGATTTGTTATGCAATGCTCATGTTATGTTCTTCAGTACTTACTGTATTTCAATGGTAGATCACATGAACATTACTAACACCTACCACTCTTACAGGATTAATGAGCAAGTCTACACTGCACCTGGAGCTCCAGTGATGAGAGAGGCTACAAAAGTGGAGAGCAGATATCATTAAATCATCCTTAATATTTGTTGATGTTCACAACCCCAAATATGTGAGTCACATAATGCTAAATGTTTTCTTTGTAATGAGGTACTATGACATACTGTAGAGGACAAGTAAGCAAATATATATTTATATAAAATATATATATAAACATATCTTGATGCAATATACAAGAAATGCAACACTAAGTAATTCTTCAAAAGGTCATGTCTTCAGCCAGTGCCACCAGTGGGGTCTGTGATGGTTTCATCCAGCTTACTGTGAACTTTGGGGAAACAATTACAACATTTCCAGGGCCTGTCTGGAAACAATGACCCAAACCTCTTGTAGGCATGCAAATATGAGTGTAAGTCAATCATTACTTTGTAAACAGTGGACAGCCTGGGCCTGTAGATTTCTCCTGCACACTCTGGGCTGCACATCAGGATGCCCTCTTGAGTAGAGATGCTTCTCAAGGTTACTCCTCGAGGCTGAGAGATTCCTTGCCACAACAGATTTCCAGAAAGTGATTAATTGCATGCTAAACTTTGAAATCTTAACTAAGTTATATAAAGGATTGATTCTGCACATCTCGTCCTTTAGACAAAAAACATTGACCAGGTTTGGGCCTAGGATTGGATCCAGCTGCACCTTAGATGCCTCTTTGAGATAGAGTTTAAAAGGCAAGGGCATCCTTCCAGAACCATGACTCAATCGGTGGTAGTCTCTGACAGCTTTATCTGACTCTGCTCTCTGTGAAGTAAATAATCAAGTGTACTTTGCCATCAAATATTGTTAAACCTTTCTTTCATTAATATTAAATTTTGTTAACTCTCTGCTTTATGTCAACAAAATATATTGTCTCTTCTCTCTCGTGGGTGAAGTCCATTACTTCATCTGCAACAGCTGGGTATGAAAAAACCACATTATCTGATAATTTACTGAAATAAATTAACTAATTTTCTTGAACAAACAAAAAATACACTTTCCCACTTGAGCTGAAAAAGGATTTTTTTTCCTCTGATGCCATAATAATTTAGTTTGTGAGATTTGGTATAGGTTAAATATTCCTCTTCAAAAAGTCATTAACTTGTCATTATTGGAAAGAGAACACTGAACTAACTGGGACAATGACTTGAACAGAGTCTTGGAATCTAAGGCCAGAGGCACTGTTAAATAGTTTAGTCTGATCACAAGGCAATACATTTCACCCAGTGTCAAACGTTAACAAAATTTGTTTAGATTCTAAATTCCTAACTCATGTGGCTGCAAACCACAGGAAGTCAGAGGCTATATTTACTTCTGTGAGGTAAAAAATTTGCTGTTCTGGAGAGTTATCATATCATATTGCACTTCTATTAGAATGCTAATGTGTGAGCAGCAGCACATACACGCTGGTCCATCTTCCCCCTCTGCTCAGATACTTAGCATTGCCTAAGCTTAAGAAAATGGTCTGAAGTGTCCTGAAATCTTTTATTTTCCCACAAAAATCACAGCATCTTTTCTGCACTAGTAGTTAAAGATTCAAGATGTCTGCAGCCTGGACCTTGTACACCGTATCTAAGCTTTGCATAGATCTGATATCTATGGAAAATCTTTAAAGCTCATGTCATCCTCTCTGGCCATGTCCTGATCCCACAATCTTAAACAAATGCACATTAGTGCTTTTATCATCAATTTCCTTTCCCTCTTGTATCTCACAGCTACATCTCTTTCTGATTCCTCACCTAGACATATGTCAAGGTACTATGACACACCCCTCCCAGTCTGTACAGTTGGGAAGAAAATCTAGGGGTCCATATCAGGAACCAAATAGTACAAATTTTGTCTTTGGCATTAAATATTTACTATAATAAGATAGAATCAACTGCATGGGAAACGTAAAACAGTAGTCCAAATGTTTAGTTTTCTGCAAGACAAATAATGAAAGCTGACAGAATACAGAAGTCACTGAATAAGAAACTAGAGAAACAGTCACTCTCTCACTCCAAAAATTAGAAAAAATAGTTTATTTTGTGTGTGTATGAGACATTTCTAGTGCCATAAGGAGTTACATTTTCGGAAAAGACTGAATTCTCTGAAACTTTTCTGAGAACACTGACATTGAATATAAGGACTTGGTTAAAAAGAAAAATAAATCCCAGCAGTTCTAAGAAAGACATTTATCTTAATTTACTTTAATCCCATCTTTCAAATAAAAATAAGGAAAAATATGAAACTGAATAATCTTGTTACTGCATCATGTACAGTATTTTGGCTACATAAATTTTGAAATTTGTGTGTCAAAAAAGTTGCTAACCATGTTATGTCTGTGAGTGTACTAAAAGATCTTGTTTCATATGGAGGTGACATTATAAGATTTACAGCACAGGAGTCGGTGATTTTCTTAAGAGTGTCTCATTCTCCTTTTACTAAATGCACTACAGGCAATGCTGGCAGCTTTAATCTTCAGAGAAAACCTTAGAGTTGGCCACACTTAGTAAATTTCTCTGTGTGAGTCTTATCCTCTGGGCCCAAAGTCTTCAAGCTAGAGCATGACCCACAGTAAAGTGTTGCCTGCCTTGACTTTGTCTCTTCCTCCAGGCACAGATGAATGGGATATGATTAAATCAGGCTGGAAATACTTCTGTGAATGAGTTATGAGGGAACTCTGGTGACTGTGTCACAAACTTCTAAAGTATTATCAAATAAATCTCACACAGACTATCAATGAAGTGCAATCAACTATTTTAGACCATTTTCACTACTTCCTCTACAGACACTAATTTGCCCAAAAATCCTTTCTCAGACAATACTGTCATGATGAGATACAATTTACGATGATATGCAATAAGTGAAGAAAAGTTGATATTGTGTTTTGACAAGTGGTCTCAAGCTGCTTCTGTCTTTCTCTAAGCAGCCCCAAGCCTCTTCTAAAATTCTAAAATATCTTGAGAAGATAGCAAAACAAGAAATCATACGTGTATACAATCTCAATTTTCCCTGTATCACTGTACATATTTGAAGATGAGAGGAATGACTCTACTTTTCTTCTCTCATCTATCCCAGGCTTCATTTCTCAGTTTTAAGATCTCTTCAGTATTTCTTCTCCTTCTTCTTTACTTTTCTCTTTAGTTGTACAGGATCCTCAAAGAATGATAGCTGGATTCTCACCTCCTCTCTCTTATGCTTCCTTTGTCTAGCTAGTGCAAGAACATTCTGACACAAGATGAATTGACTATCTCCAATAATTTCCAGCATATTAACGCTAAATTTAAACTGAGCATACTCTTGTCTAAAGTGCCTTAAGAAGAATTGCTGCTCTCATGATTTTAAAGTTGTGAGTATGGGAGAAGCTGGTGGGAACTTACACTCCAGCTGGCTAAATAGTGATTTCCCTGAGCAAACAAAGAGATATCTTTTACAGACACACTTTCTCTCTTGAGTCTCAACACATTTCCTTCCTTTTCTTGGAATTTTTAATTCTTTTTAATCACATTTTGGAAGATTTTAATCTTCCATTTTGCATAATGATGTTGAAGTAACATGGTTTCTTTTGGGGTACAGCTAATATTTTAAAGATCTAATGGTATATCTCAAAGAACACCATAATGCATATGAATGCTAATAGTGTCTTTTAATTTTTGTAACATAGAGAAACATACATAAATTTTTTAAAATACAATATTTATATATTTAAATATTTAAAATAAAAAATATTTTAAAATAAGAAATTTCACACACACCTCCTGCAAATCAAACAAGTAAAATATACAAATTGCATATATTTAACTATTGAAAAATATCTGAATTGACACCTACCATCTTTTCCATGCAGATTCCAGAAAAAAAAAAAAAAAGTAAACAGATGTGTAAGGCTCAGACATCAAATCCCCCTCATTTGTTTCACCACAGCCTCTTTCACTTGTGGACTATGCCAGAAACTAGGCCATCAAAAATTTATTACATCTTTTATTTATCACACACTTTTGCTATCTTTAGATGCTTTTTGAGTTCTCTCATGAAAAATGTTAGAAAACTTGTTTCAAGCCTTTACATGTGATCACACGGATGCGGTGTTTGTTGGTTTTGTTACTGTTTTTCTTGCTGGTTGATGATAGTAAGGAAAATATCAGGAACTTATTTTCTTTGGAGTAAAGACTAAACTAAAGACAAATTTCTCTTCAGAGTGAACAGACTAAATACATAAACATTTTAGTAATAAGAAAGGTTCTATGTCTTTAGTCTCTTCATCACTCCAAAGAAAATCAGTTCTTTATAGTTACGTTACTGCATGTTTCTGCAAGATCGTAATATAACACCAACTCTGGAAAATTCTTTTATTAAAGTTAGAATAAAATTATAAAAATAATATAGTTTTGAGACTGTATGTTGAACCTCAGATTTTGTTACACTACTGTCTAGAGATATTTTTAAAGACAAATATGAAAACCATACAACTAACTTCCTGCTCTTTAATACATGTCTTACATAATTTATCTGAGAAGACGTAAGTAAAATTTCACCTAGTATAGAATTTGATCTTGAAAAATGAGCACAGTTTTAGGTTACAGAACCACAGACTGAAGAAACAAAAAATGAACAAATGAATGCATGAACAAAAATTATATAACAAATGTAATGATTAGTAAAGGTTATGATAACAAAGGGAATGATAATCCTGGTAGGAGAAAAATAAATTGGAATTTTTAATGAATTGCAGGCATAGGTTCTTTCACGATAAGAAAAAATACACATAAGAACAGACCACACGACTTCAGATAACAAGAATTCTTTTTACATTAAAAAGCAGATTAATTTTGGGACTTCCTTAAAACAAATAGTACTGATAAGAAAACACTAAATGGTCTAAGCAATTTTAAAAATATCATAAGAAATTGTTTCCAAAAGTTCAGTAAAGAGAAGTTGCCATTTTGGTATACTCAAGTGGCATGCCTTCTTGCTTTGAAATTAGACATAAAATCAAGTACTTTAGATGAAAGCACAAGATTTTGTTCTCATTTTGACTATACTAAAACACAGAACAACAATTACTTTGACCGTCTAGTTAAATTTTGTTCATTTTTCAGGCAGCTACATATGAACAAAATCTCACAGTCAACAAGTTTCTTCTCTTTACAATACAATGAAGCATATTTCAGGAATACATTAGAGAAGGACCCAGTTGTTTAAGAATAATTTGAAAGTTGACAACTGCAGAATAAACTGATTTGCAGTCTATTGAAATTACTTGTTTTCTACTTCTGTCCACTCTGACACATTTGATATAGGTGCTTAGTGTCTGTTTGTATTGTCTTCATTATCTGAGCCTGTGCAGAGTATAATGTGTAGCCTGCTGAGGCTTTAAACAGGAACAGAAGTTGGATGTCCAGCTACTCAAACAACTGAAAACTGAAAGAGTCAATGTGGAAGTACAATGTTACAGTTCATAGGATATGTGAGGCAATAAAATTATCTTACCTGAGTTGTTAGACAATGATTACAACTAAGAGAAAGCAGTATACTGTAGTTCGGCATGGTTGCAATGAAAGTGAGAAATAATATTCAGCCTTAACATCTCTGGATCCATGTAAGATGCAGTATTCATTCTGATAAATGTACAGGATATTATATCTTTTGTTCAGAAGAGGAAGAAAGGCCCTCTAGAATTTTAGGTTCCCAGTCCCACAGATGGTACGTTCAGTTGAATTTAACTGAATAATTGTCCTATGCTGTCAATAAACAGGCAGACAACCCAGATGATATGCAGGTGTGAATAAATCAATCCATATAATTTTGATGCTTTGCCTTTCCATTTTATGTATCTGGTCTTACAATGCCTTCAGATAACAGTGTTTGTGTTCGGTTTCTACTTTTCCTGTTGGAATACAGAGGATCACAAGAAATCACAAGATCACCGAATCATAAAATTATTAGGGTTAGAAGCACACCTTAAAAATCATCAAGTTCCACTCTCCTTGCCACAGACAGGCGTACCACTTACTAGATCAGGTTGCTTAGGATCCCATCCAAGCTGGCCTTGAACACTTCCAAAAACCCACAATTTTTCTGAGCAATCTGTTTCAGCACTGTGCTATTCTATGAGAAAAGAACTTCTTCCCAATATTTAGCATAAATTTCCCCTCTTTTAGCTTAAATTTTCCCCCCTTGTCTTATCTGTATCTGCATGTGTAAAAAGTTGTTCTCCCAGTCTTTATGGGCTCCCTATAGGTACTGGAAGGCTGCCATAAGGTGAATCCCAACTCTTTTATATGTACACACATCCATTTGGGATCTTGGTCCTTCTAGGAGACAGGCATAGAATGAAGAAGCATGACTCTTTCTGTTTTTACATAATACCTGTAGAGAAAGAATGCACTCATGGATTGAGAGTCTACCTTCTAATGTATGAGGAACAGAAAGACATGGTTTAGCTCTCTTATCCAACAGCTGAATATGTTCTCCATTAGAACATGAATATCATAAGTAGAAATATTTCTAGTGCCTCCTGGGATGATAGTATCAGAGATATTTAGGAGGAGAGAAACAAATGAAAGGCAAATTATGCCTAAGGATTTACCTAGAAGAGAGGGAGACTTAAAATTCTGAATCCATGCCTGCAATTTTGGTTGCTTATTATTCAGTCATGATCTTATAGGAAATACATACCTGGTTCAAGAGTTGCATGAGTCTCGACTGTCTGTTGTAATACATCAGGTGCATTTTGCATGAGCTAAATAAAAATGCCTTATATATGGAAATTAGTATTTAACATTCATCTAATAACAATAAAAAAAATGAATGATTTTACTAGTTGATTCACTCCTGAAGTGAATATGCAGTGCTTTCCCAAGTGTATCTCAAGTTTTCTTGCCTCTATGTGAAACATGTTCATGATCAGATTTTATGGGAAATTTGATTTCCATATGGTGTCCACAAACAGCACTAATAAAGTCCTTAGTATTAGCCCACAGTTTATTTTCTAGTACCTTTTCATCGGAAAGTTCTAAGAGAGTGAAATAAAAGGAACAATTAGGTGTGTTTTATTATTCATGTACATAGCAGAATCTCTATTCTGTTATTTCTAGTGTTAATAATAAGGAGAATTGTTGCAAGCATTTTTTTCTTCAATAAAGTTTTTATTCTAAAGCTCCATTCTTTGCGTAAGTAATTTTGAGAAGAATAATGATTTTTACAATATAGATTTCTACTTGATATTTTAAATCTAAGTTGAGGGAACAAACAGATTTGCAAAGCACTTGAAAAGCTGAATTGACAAATAAAAAGGTAAGTATCATTGTTTTTTTACAATACATTATACATATTCTGAACAGTTCTATTGCCATTTTATAAAAAGCTAAACATAAATGTAAGTTGCTCTTTATGTGTTGTGGAGAAGTTTAATTAACTTACCAGTAGGTGCCCAGCATTCCTGAGAATATGCACTCGAATAAGATCAGTTCATTTCTAATGAAGGATCTAAAAGGTGACACAAGATGTAGAGGTCAGTGTGTTTTACGTACTGATTTCAACAGAAGTGTACTTCATGACACTTGAGAGAAATTTGAGTAATGTTTAAGGGAATAATCTTGGAAAATCAATTACAGGACTGAAGGCAGTTTAAAAAAATCACAATTGGGATCAGATTTTGATTTAAAAAAACAAACAAGCAAAAATACAAGAAAGTCAAGCCTCTGGGACTCAGTCACATACATTAATTACAAAACCATGTTCACACATTGAAACCTTTTGGCAGAAAATAAGAAATGTTTAGAAATCTAAAAGAACAATTACTTTTTTTTTTTTTTTCTGAAAAACTTTGTATTTGACTTTAAAGTTGACTCCCATTGAGGTCCCAGTTAGGAAACAAGGATATGTTTCTCAATGTATTTTCCTTCAAAAAGGAGAGTTTTCTGGAGAATTTTTAGTTACTTGAGATAAAAATTAATTGATTTAAATATTTTGCAATGTTTTAAAAATTATTAATATAAGTACCTCATCTCGCTCCATATTGCTTGGACACAAAGCAGATTTTCATTGTATCATATTGACTTGCTTTTAAAAATAACATTTTGTCTTGAAAACAAAATGAGGAGATTTCAGATTATTTTCTACGTTTTTCTACCTAGTTATGAACACTTTTTGCTTTTAGGGTTATTTTCTTAATCAGCATAGCTGAACCCATTGCTGATGTTTGTTGTTAGGGACAAATAATTTTATTCTCTCTTCATATTTCTGTCCACTTAAATCATCATTTTATTCTTCTTCAAGTAAATTCTTCCATTTTAATTTTAAGATTGATCTTGCAAGGCCATATTACTGAGAAGACAATAAAATCCAGGTACCTTAACATTCACCCATGGAGATACTGCAACATAAAGAACAATCTGCTTTTGTTTTTTTTTTCCTAATGTACCAGACAGGCACAGGGTATTGAGAATGATTTCACTGACACTGACACTCCTGGGAAGACAAAAAATTTATCTGTAAGTAGAGAAACAAATAGGCAAGGGTTTTTTCCTTCGTACATTCTTTTTGTTCTCATAATAACCTTGAGATGCCCTCAGATCTTTTTTAAATAGCTAGTTTAAAAATAATCATGTACAGCAGATTGAGTGTTCTAAGTAAAAAATAGTCTGGTTATATGCAATCACAGGGTTTTGAATGTACTTTGAGTGTACTAAATTACATGATGAGATGATTCCTGTTTCTTCAAAGCTACAGAAAGCTTATCTGTGCAAAGGACATCAAAATACATTTAGAATGAAAGTAAAAGCAAATTGCTAGTCCTGTAATAAAGATTGCAGCAAACATTGGAAAACATAAGGAGGATATCTGATCTATTGTAATAGAGGGAAACTGTCCAACAGTGGAAGAACTGCGGTAAAGGATAATAAACCAGCACCTTATTGATTAAATCAATGTTAATACTGTTGCTTTATATGAGGGATTTGTTTGGGGTTTTTTTTGGTTGATACAGACTTTAACTTCTGGTTTATATCCTGGATAAAAAATGGACAATCCTCCTGTCCTACCCCTGCCGACCTCATGACTCTCTGCCCAGAAAAGCCCAATATGTTGTAAAATTTTTGCAGGTAATGTGAATTTTGCATTTCCCATCTACTTATAACTAATAAAATTACTTTTCTTAATTTTTGATGGATTGTATCAGTCCTCAGAGAAAACATTTACCTTTAAACCTTTCAAAATAACCCAGATGCTGTTCATATCAAAATACCAGCCCATCCATATGAGCACTCCAGCTCTGGATATTAAGACTATAGTTCAATACAGGCAATAAGTTGATGCATTGAAAATCTAGGTTTCTCAATATATTTAATAAAATGAATAAAATTTAAGAAAATTTTCATAATCATATTTAGATCTAGTCCACAGGTGTGCAATATCTTATCACAAAACTCAACTCCTTCACTATCAGGTGAGAATTTTAAAAATATATTTATTGTATTTAATCAAGCTGCCAAAATAGAAACTTGACTTTTTTCGGCTTAATGACACTTTCCCACATTTGGCCAATTTTAACACCTGATTATAATTTTCAATGGCCAGGAACAAAACTGAAAAATGGGATGTGACTTTTGAATGTTCCTCACACAGGTAAAATCTAAATAATCTACTTTCTGGGGCGGATAGCTACTTATGCTGTAAAAATTTCTAAGATTTTTTATTTTTTCAGCAAATGTACCAAAATGATCACAATTTGTTTAACTTATGTGATGACAGTTTTTAATTTGTTTTAATATTAACTGTTTTAAAAATAGGACTTAAAAAACCCCCATACAAACAGACAAACTATATGCCACAACCATTCACATTGAGTGACAACATAAAAAGTCAAGACGGGAAGCCAGTAGCAAACTGATTATTACTTTTTTTTTAATACCTAAAATAGATTTTCTATTCAGAACTTGCATTAAACTAGAAAAGATGCATGAACAAACAGCTATGAGTATAAAATTTGGATTCATAAGGATATGTCTGACTTGAGAGATAGCAAGTATTTAAAATAACAAAAATTGTGTGTACGTACATATTAGTGTTTAGATACCAAGCAATAGCTTGTCGTCCCTGCCTTTCTTGCTT
>VWZU01000065.1:82273-106501 GCA_013397095.1 Sterrhoptilus dennistouni | reverse complement strand
CGCCCCGGCCTCTTTTCCCGGCGGCGGCGGCCGGCAGCGCCCGCAGAGGGACGCGGGACCGCGGGGAGTCGGTGAGCGGTGATCAGTGAGTCAGGGCCGGGTTCGGGAGCTGGATTTGGGGCCGGGAGGGGATGGGGAGCGGGAGCGGGGCCGGCGGGNAGCGGGAGCGGGGCCGGCCGGACACGCGCCATAAACACCGCGGTTCGATTTTTATTATAAACGTGGATGGAACGCATCCTGCTGCCTCCCCTGCACTCCTTACCCGGTGCCCGGGGAAAGGAGCTGCAGCTCTGAGAGGCTCCAGGCCAGGCCGGACACTGGGGATTGCACAGCCCGGGACAGGAGATGCTGTCCCTGCCATGGGACTGGAGCATCCTTTGGGTCTCTGCCCGCCCCAGCCGTTCTGGGATTTTTATCGTTTATTTTATCTTGTAAGGCTCAACAGCAGCACGGCTGGATGGGGATATTGGGAAGAAATCCTTCCCTGTGAGGATGGGCAGGCCCTGGAATGGATTTCCCAGAGCAGCTGTGGCTGCCCCTGGATCCCTGGCAATGTCCCAGGCCAAGCTGGACATTGGGGTTTGGAGCACCTGGGACAGTGAAAATGGGACAGGGACAGTCCCTGCCCATGACAGGAGTGGGATGAGATGGGCTATAAGTCCCTCCCAACCTAAACCAGTCCGTGATTCTGTGATCTTACACAGCAGCTTTCACTACCAAGTGCTCTCAGCCTCTTTCCCCCTGGTTTATTTCCGCTTTTGGATCTTGATTTAAGCGATCAGTAACTGACTGCTTAAAATGGATGGGAAAAAAAAAAAGGACTAAAGGACTAAAAGGACTAAAGGACTAAAAAAGAGGAGAGTGTGGCAGTTTTACAGTGCAGAGCCCCCAGCAGCAGCTGTCCCATGTGCTGGCTATCCCTGTGCTCCCTGAGAATGTCCCACAACAACAGGTCCAGCCCCAGTGTCTCCCTGTCCAGGACTCTGCCTATAGATAATCAATAAGGAACCTGCAGAGCTCATTAACTATTTTATTTTTTTCTTGGATGGAGCTGATAGAAATATTATCTCTCATTATTTAAAAAAAAAAAAAAACCCTCCTGAATTCTTGGTAAAAAATAGCACAGCTGTAGTTACAGTGAACTTTGTAAAATGAAAGTAAGTTATTACTTCCTCTGAACATCCTCCTGGGACCATTGCTGTGTGTCCTAAACTCCTCAGAGTCCTTACCTCTGTGAGGCAGTCAGTAAATGGTTGTAGGCCTGATTCTACAGGAAAAGATTTAAATGTGTGTGTGGAGAGCTTGGGTTCAAACCCAGCCAGGTTTAATCCCTACTTGACTTCCTCTTGTGTTGCTGTGAACAAGTAGTGCAGGTCTGCAGCTCCTTTCACCTGCTGCTGGGAGCAGGAGCTCTCCTCCCTTCCAAAGGCATTTTCTTCTCTGCCCTGCTCCTTTCCAGCCTTTTCCTCAGTTATTCATGATTACAATTCTTCAGGAATTTTCAGTGATGGGCAGTGACTGAGTAGCCAGTAAAGACTTGGTCTGATATTTCAGGATCTTTCTGTGTTAATATGTAAAGCAAAGTCCATTACTGCCCCTTCAATAGCAATAACCAGAATATTATTCATTTTAACACCAGGCAATTAGCAGTTTACTTAGTCTGAAGTTGGATGGAAGTTTTGAGATATAAGTTTTTAAGACACAAGTGTGCCTAAAAAATTATTCACACCCCTTGTCATTTGTAGCATTACTTTGGTTGTATATATATGGATTTATATTTTGTTGTGCTTAATTATGTGTGTACACACAATAATAACAACTTTGTGAACTAGACCTTGGTGCACTGTGTAGTATTTTCCCTGGAGATCCATTTCTACCTGCTGACTGTCCCCAGCAGGAATTTAGGAGGCTGGCAGGATGTGGTCAGTGCAGAGGACTTTTCCAAAGGACAGCTCCTACAGCTTTGTCTCCACACCAGTCTCTGCAGGCTTTAGCAAATATTTGATAGCAATACGAATTTTCTGCTGTCAGTTTCCAGTCGTGACTTTCACCTTCCACTCGCAGTCGATGGTTTCCGAACAGGGCTTGGCATTTCCAAGCAGCTGGCTCAGTTGGGCAATATCTTCCTTGTGCTGGTGCCTGTTTGTGTGCTGGCAAAAAGTGGGACCTGGGGAGTTACTTTGCCTTTTTGTGGGCTGTGTCCCCTCAGCCCCAGGCTCTGCCAGCCTGGCTGTACAGATTAACCAACCACTGGATGTTCTTGGCCTCGTGGCTGTAGTTGGAACCTTATTTTTGCAGGGATTAGCTGTGTCATGGTGGGTGTGTGTGCTCCTGCAGTGGATGTGAGCACGAGAGTGCTGACCCCTGTCCCTGCCACCACCTGTGACCCACTGGCAGTGCTCAGGAGATGGGACACCACGGCCAGGGTGGAAAACGGGAACAGACTGGGCTCTGCTCCAGGGAACAGGGACAGGAGGAGAGGGAACGGCCTCAGGCTGGGCCAGGGGAGGCTCAGGGTGGACAGCAGCAGGAATTTCCCCATGGAAAGGGTGATCAGAGGTTGGAAGTGCCCAGGGAGGTTTGGAGTGCCCATCCCTGGAGGTGTCCCTGGAATTCCTGGAGGTGGCACTCAGAGCTCTGGGCTGGGATTGGGCACATCTGGGACTCCACGATCTTAGAGGGCTTTACCAACCTCAGTGTTTCTGGGGATTCTGTGAAATAAAAATTAAAGGGTGGGAAAAGAGAGCTGAAGCAAGTGGGACAGAAGTGGAAGATGACCCTTGAAAGGAAAGAAGGATTCCTGCACTTCCAGTGCTCCGTGGGTGTTTGTGGCTCAGACAGGAGCCCCTTGGGGTGAACCCTGCAGAGCACAGGGACCACAGAGCTGTTTGCAGCAGCAGCTGTTGGGCTCTACAGCTCCACTAATTACCCCTCGGTAATGTGGATGCAGCCCGTGTCTTCCAAAAAGCTCCACTTTAGGAAACAGCTTTTATTACGTAACGAACATACAGTTTGTAATCAGACCTCTTCCACAACATCACAGTATTGATTTTGGAAACCTTCCATATCCCTAAATGGCTTTCTCTGGGCCAGGTTCCTGAGTGAGCATGTAGCTCTGTCTCCAGGGGTTTCCCGGTGAACTCGCCCCGAATCACAACCAGGTCCTGTGGATGGAGTCCAAAGTCTTGGCCTGGGTTGGTTTTATTTGCTTGGCAAAGCTTCTCAAATGACGCATTGATTCTGATTTCAGGGTGGTTCTGAAGGCAGGCCCCTCCTCCAGGGTTAGTTTTGCATGTGCTATCAGGTCTCAATCTGTATCCCAGGATCTAAAACTAGCCTGCTTCCTTGCCACACCTAAGTGTTCACCCAATTTGTCGCTATTTTTTGAGTAGGTTCCCTTTTGTGTGTGCAGGTATATGTCCAGTCTTGTAAAAAGCAAAACACTTTGTTTTCTGTTCCCTGCTCCTTGAGTCTTTGGCTAGGGAGTGGAAGGGAAATCATGGATAAAGTGCCAGCATTGGGATCAAGCTGAACTGGCACACTGTCTATTCAAATATCCACATTAAAAACGAGGGGAATGAAGAATATTAAAAAAAAAAAAAAAAAAAAAAAANAAAAAAAAAAAAAAGGGAAACAGCTATAAATTAACTGTATCTGACAAGAGCGTTTCATTCTAGTGACAGTAATTGGCTTGTAGTCATTGTATTGTGTGTGTGGTTGATGGCTGATTTAACCCCCACCAACAGAGAAGGCAAGAGTGACTGTTTGAAAAGTTTAAGTTGAAGCGACAGTGGCACAAGAACACAA
This sequence comes from Sterrhoptilus dennistouni, assembly GCA_013397095.1. Classification (NCBI taxonomy): domain Eukaryota; kingdom Metazoa; phylum Chordata; class Aves; order Passeriformes; family Zosteropidae; genus Sterrhoptilus; species Sterrhoptilus dennistouni. The sequence goes on along the minus strand of VWZU01000065.1, from coordinate 102,694 downwards.
ACGTATGGAAATCATCCTGCACACATTAGTCAGTGATCAGGCTGGAGACCAGGCTTCCCACTCCTTCCGGGAGGGGATTGAAATACTTTCATCTACAACTTGATAAATCTATTGTGACGTTTGTACGCTAGGACAGCTCAAAATACCTGTTGACACTGGTGGGTTTTTGTATTCCTGTTAGTCCTTAGGTGAAGTTCTTGGGCTGTGTGACTGCAGCCATCCCTGTCTGCAGTGTTGCCTCATTCCCAAACACGCTGCTGTCTCTGGCAACACTATTGCTATTGAAATTCCACGGGGGATTTACACATGGGACTTTTCCCCTCATCATCTGTAAGTGGGAGGGTCAGGAAGCAGAAGAATAAGGAGTGGTTAGGATAAAATGCAGACACTCGAGAGAGGAGCCAAAAACGTTTGTTCCTTGTGGGACAGAGTTTACAGCAGCTGTTCCGTCATCTAGAGCAGGGTGGGAATATCTTGGTGTCTGGGTACAGAAGGCAGATTAAGTAGTTGCAGGCAGTAGGACCAAGAGGAGGAATGAGGATAGGATACCTATTTTCTGCTTTGTTTCTCCTTTATTTTTGTGCCTGACAAGTGCTACAGCCACTTTTGGGCATGGGAGCCGAGCTGGTTGCCTGTGCTGGAGCGTGGGAAGGACTTTGCCCATATGGTAAAGTGCTGCTTGGCTTCCACTTACCGGCCCAGGGTGGCCTGGGGGGATTGGGAGTTTAAATTCTGTGTGCAGGACCTCACACATCTGTGGGGTGACCCTGTGAGCCGCCCGGATATGGCAGGTTATGTTCCTGTGCTTGGTTGGAGAGGTGGTCTTGGATAATGAACTTGAATTGCCATGCCCTGACTTGTGTTTGAGAACCCAGAGTGACCATGGGGGAGGCTCTGGAGGGTGGATGTGCTGTGCCAGCCGTGTCGGGACCCTCTGGAACCCTTCCCTGGGGTGTGTTCCTCACCAGATCTGCCTTGCAGGGGAAGCATCTCCAGCTTGCCTTGGTTTAAGCTTCAATCAGTTCCCTTCCAGCTCCTTCAGTGCTGCTGGCCTGACATCCCGTGTAACAGGAACCACTGCAGGCTTCTCAAAGCACACCAGAGGCAGCTCGCTAGATGACCTGGTTAAGAGGGTGTTAATTGGGCTATTTTCTGGTTACATCCCCTCTTTCCTGTTAGTCGGCCACTTCCTGCATTGCCACACCCTGAAACTGCCGGTAGCAGACCAGTACGGCTTTAAAAACTGAAAGTACCCCCAAGTCAGAGCTCAGCCGTGGCTTTTCTGCTGCTGTCACCGTGGTCACCCTATAAATAGTCCTGGGAGAGGGATGAGAGGTGGTTAGAGGGAGCTGAGGGTGGGAGTGCAGCTCTTTGGAGGGGCAGGAGCAGTGCAGGGCTGAGCTCAGCCTGGAGGGACACCAGTGTGCTCCTGTCATCGCCCCAGACTTACCTGAGGAGCTTTGGGAAGGAAGGAATTAGACAATGCTCCTGCGCCAACGGCGAGTTATGCAAACCGCAGTGGAGATGATTATAAGTTTTCTTTTTTTAAGCCCCGCGTTGGGTGACTCACTCTATTAGATGTGTTCGTTTGCAGTGGAATGCGAAGCGCCCGGATTCCATGGTAATGGCCCCGTAAGGCTCAGGGATGTACAACAAAACAGATTGGGTTTCTCCTCCCAGCTCCCCGGGTTCTGCGTCTGGGAGCCGTGGCTGATGGCAGAGCTGCTCGGCTCTGCAGCCTCCGTCCATCTGTCCCAGCACTTCTGCTGGAATTCTCATCCTGCTTCACCCTCTAGCTCATGGCTCTGGGGCTCAGCTCCCCACCATTCCCCTTCCTTCATTCCTTTTATTCTTTCCCCCAGCTTTGGCCATGGCTTGCTCAGATCCAGCCCCGTACCTTTGTAATTAGAAAGGACCTGAGCAGAGAAACATGGGCGATCGGGGCACTTCCCTTTCAGCCTCCTGCTGCCTGGGGTGGGAGTGGGTTGCACAACTCCCAGTGACATCCAGGCAATGCTCTGGCAGCTGGCTGGGCCGGGCATTACGGGAAATAAGGGAGGCAAGTGGCTGCCAGGAGCTGTGCCAGCCTGGGGAGGGCTGTGGGTGGCACTGGTTTGTCATGTGGGACACAGAAGCATCTGCTGAGGACAGGTGTTGAAATCCCTTCTCTAAAAACCAGGCTGGAAGTGATGCCTTGTAGGTTTTGGGGTTTGAAGCCTGGGGTTGAAAGCGAAGACACCCTGTGTCCAACACTTCTATAGTGACTTTCTTCCTAGAAGATCCCAAAGAGCTCGGCAGAATTAAACCAAAACTGAGGTGTTGGACGCAGTGTGAGGAGTGCATTAATTGCTGAAGCGGAGCCCTCAGCTGTGACACAGCTTGTGCAGGGTCTGATACCTGGGGACCTCCCTGAGGTGGGGAAGGAGCTCATCACCAGCCTGGATCTGCAGTGGGATCTGGAAGTTGCTGTAGTGCAAGTGGATGTGGCTGAGCTGCTGGTTTAGGAATGCACCCAGGAGTTCCCACTGTGGCTGGGGTTTGCGTTAACTTTTGGAAAATGAAAGCAGGAACTTGTGCTGATAAATCTTTTGTGTAGTTTCCATTTTATGTGGACTGCTCTCCCCGCCCCTTTGTGTCCTTTCAAGTTTAAAGCCTGTTACTTCTTATCACGAATCCTCTTAACAGCAGTTTGAGCTAATGTCCCTCTGAATCTTTAGCAGTGCTCAGCTGTTGCTGGGAACTGTTCCCTGGGGTTGTTGAACTCCTTGGGCAGATGGCTCTGTGCAGTAGCTGCTCCTCGTGACAAGCTCCTGGCTCTTCTCATGCCAGCCAAAGGCTCCTGCTCCTGCCACAGCTTGTTCTGGAGCCTGTCAGGGACCTCAGCCCACCCTCCAGGTGAGAGTCCAAAGGTGCCATTTATGGCTTCTATTGAAATCAAGGGTAAGGCTCAATATGCAGATTTACTGTGTCAGATGGCACTGACAGCACTAAAACACTCTGAGCCGCTTTTAAAGGTGATTCAGAATATTTGTGTGATGGAAAGATGACATGTTTCTGACTGTAGTGCTTCTCATGCCAGTCGCTATTATAGTTTTCATTAAAATAAAATTCCATCTCTGTCGCAAGCTGTTGATCTCAGCTTGGAAGAGAGGCAGGTTTCAGTACCTGCTCACAGCAGAGGAGGGGTTTGTAAGTGTGGGCTCTTCCCTGGTACAGCCTTGGTGGGAACCACATTCCTTCCCCTTTCATCTGCTCTTGGGTCTGTCCTGCCCAGAGCTGGCAGCAGCAGCCTCAGCCTTCCACAGACATCTGGGGCAAAACCCCACCAATGTCTGGGTCATGTTTTATCTTCTTTTCTGCCAGGGTCAGGATTAAATGCTTGAGATGGTGTTTCTTGTTCAGACTCAGATGTTTATTAATTCTTATCTATATCACAGTCTCACAGACCGTGAGTTCTATGGCACTTCTAGTTAACAAACTAAAAATGGCCCCCATCTCTCTCTACAAGGCCTTTTAAGCACAAACTGTCCAATTAAGAAATGACACCTAAATTATTTTGACTTTTAACCCAATAACCACTCACCCATGGCCCACAATGCGGATTTTTCTACCCAATTACAAAACACCACCCAGACCCATGGAGAAGAAGGTGAAAAAGAAGGATTCAGCCTCTGCCTAAATCCTCCACCTTGCTTTTTATCTGTATTACTATATTCTAAAACCTTAAACTCTAAGTTTTCCACCTTGCGATATCACACACTTCTATTCAAACCACACACCCATAATCCCAGTTCTATCATTTAATTTTGGGAGCCTTTTCCATGGCCTCAGGTCAGTGCAGTGTTTGCTTGGGGGTCGGGACCTGTCAGCACAGAGAGTCTGAAATTCTCAGTGCCCAGGGCTCCAACATGTCTGTTCAGAGCCTCTCATTTCCCTGAGGCTGCTGGGGCAGTGTCAGGGTTGTGCTCCTTTCCAGAGGAGCCCTCGTGTCCCATTTTGGGGCAGTGCTGTTCCTTTTGGGAAGAAGTGGAGATGTGCCATACCCTGGCAGAGCCCGGGGCAGCCTGGCACAGCCCTGCCCACCTGCAGTGCCCTGAGCTCACCCAGCCTCCTCCAAACACATCCACTGACAGCTCACAGATGCCAGCTCCCGTTTCCCGGGATGCAGTTGAGCTGTTCCAGGTGTAAAAGCACCGTCTGGTTGGAATGCCTGTCTGGCTTTGTGCTGGAGTGGCTTATGCTAAGCCCTATTTTCCCTTCTCTCCTGAATGAGCTTCTCTTAGGGATGGCGAGCGAGATTGATGCGGCAATTTGAGCAGCCGGGTCTCCTGGGAGAGTTCTTTCCTTGGGAGAATTGCCTGTAATCGGCTCTCAGCTCTGAGGAGAGCTAATGCAGCACGCCCCGGGGCCAGGCAAGGAGCCCTGGGGCCAGAAATCTCCTGCACAGGGGCACAGAGTCCCTTTCTGGGTGATAGAGATGCTACCTCCGTGATCAAAGTGGGAAAGCTGTGCCCTGCGGCACATCTAATGTCGCTTCAACAGCTCTATCTGCCCTGAGACTGGGGCCGGGTGACGAGCTGCTGTAGGTGACAGTCACTGAGCCTCTCAGTCAGTGGTTTGTGGACCTTGTGCTGGAATTCCATGGAAGGGAATGGTGTAACTCTGGCAGGTGTGTTCCTGGTGTCCAAAATGAAGTCTCAGGAGAGGTCCAAGCCCGGGAACAAGAAGCAGGGCTGAGTGTTGTCTGTGCTTGCAGGAGCCCTGGTTCTGAGCAGGGATTGTGCTTCAGCCATCACCCTTCCTGCTGAGCTCACACAGCATGCTCAGAGCCAGGGCTCGTGTGCAGGTACAGGAGCAGTTCAGGGAAGTGCCCTGGTTGTGTTTTTGTGTCCTGACAAGCGTCAGGGCCGTTCCTGCCCGGCCTGGCACGGGGAGCTGGCTCCCTGCTCCAGCCCAGAGCTGCTCCCCATGCCTGGGGAGTGCACTGCTGCTCCAGCATTGGCACGGGGCTGCACACAGTCTGCCTCTGCTTTGGGCTTTGTTGGTGCTAAATCAGCTCTCTGGGGACTGCTGGGGGCTGTGTGGCCTGGCCAGGGGTGTCCCTGTGTGTGGGGTGCTGGCAGGATCCCCAGATGGGATGGATCTTGTCCCCCAACACGGGCTGGGGTAGTCAGAGTGGGCTGTGCCTGCTTAAGATTCAGGTCAGTCCTGTGTAAATTTGTCATTCAGGACCCGAACACTGGGTCTATTAAGGATTTGCCTGACCCACATAGGGCTGGTTTGAAACCCTCTGGAGCTGCGTGGTGAAGTGCCCCCCTGCTTTGGAGCCTGCAATCCTGTCCCTGTCTGTGCTACTGCTTCTCTCTGCGGGCCCTGCTCCTGCTGCAACGCCACCACCCTGGGGTAGGACAGGCTGGGCTCTGGGCAATTCCTGCCCCTGCAAGGTGCAGGGAAGGGATGGGATGGGCAGGGAACTGAAGGAGATGTTGTGGAGCTGATCAGACCTGCTGTGGTGTTGGGATAAGGGTTTGGTGGCCCTGTGACTGGGGACAGGCTGTTCCCAGGCCGCCTTTGCCATGGGATGGGCAGTACCTGTCACACACTCAGGGTCACTGTGGGGTGTGTGTATCTACTCTGATCTAAATATTCTTTCATCCTTCAGCTTTCTCAGCAAACACCAGAGCACCCTGGCTTGCCTCTGTCTAGACTTTGTTTAGAAGTTATTAATATTGCAGTGAAAAATCTCTAATTAAGACATTGCCACCCTAAATTTCAGCTTGTCACAACATTGCCATTAGTTTATTCAAATGGTCTATTCTGTGTATACCAGATCCTGACATGGTAAAACTGCCAATTAATTTTTATCTTCTTTTCTTCCAGTAAAAGATGGCATTTCGGAAGGCAGTGAAAGGAACTGCTCTCATTGCAGGAGGTGCCATAGCAACAGTTTTTGGCCTCTCTCAATTTTCTCAGTATAGAAACAAACACGTAAGTATTAATTATGATTTTTGATAAAATAGGAAACTTAAAATCTGTCACAGCGTATGTCAGGCTTGTACAAATAGTTTTTAAAAAATGACCTTTGGATGCCACTGGGGGCTTTACTTAGTTGCAGGAGGAGTGGAGAAACCTGGCTGAAGTAAAAGCCCTGTCTGGACAGTGTTTTCAAGCTTAGAAGCTGGAAGTGAAGCCACCAACACTGCCTCTGAACATCCCAGCTTCAGCGCAGTGCTGGTGGTAGCTCCTGCTGTGTTCCTGGGCTGGGGACAGGATCTGTGCCAAGGCAGTCCTAGGGCAGACTTGTGGTCCCTGCAGGGCTGTGCTCCAGGTGAGGGTGGCCTGGCCAGAGTCAGTCCCCAGCAGGGAAGGGTGATAGATGGGGGAGGCTGGCACAGTAAAGCAGCAGTACAGAAGGAGATGCAGCACATCCCCATGTCAGTCTGGGTGCTGGATGTTGCTGTTGGAGAGAGCAGACTCCCTGGGATATCTGCTCCTCCCAGCAGGGCTGCAGTGCTCTCGGGCTCCCTTCTGGATCGTTGCTCCAAGGACTTGTTTGGGTTGGGAAATCCCTCCAAGACTCCAAGTCCAACCATTCCCCCAACACTGCCAAGGCCACCCTGACCCGTGTCCCCAAGTGCCACATCCACAACTGTCTTTAAATCTCTTTTCTGGCTGTTTCTGTGGGGAGAAGGAGGAGCAGCTGGGAATGAGATGAGTCATTTCTGGGGAGCCAAGCTGGGAAGTGGATAAGGCAGGATTCTTATGGCTTCAGATACTGTTGCAGAAAATAAACCCCAGCATTTCAAGTGAGCTCCCCATCGAGCTGCCTGCCTTGCTCCAAGCTGGTAATGCTCTCTCCAGAGTCTTTATCCCAGGGTTTTACAGCCTGGCTTCATTATACTGTCAAAAATGGCAGCTGCAGCTTTTAGAACTGTTAAATAAGAGGAGTTGGAAGGGAAAAGTCACCTGGAGAACTCACTTGTTGCATATTGTCTGAAGTATTCCAGAATTTAGGGAATTCTTCTTTTTCTGGGGATGGGTGACCACTATGAACTTCCAGACACAGAATAAACCCCAGGGTTTATAGAGCATGATCAGGGTGTCAAAATGACAGAAACCACTTGTGCTTTTATCCCAAATAATTTTTCTGTGCTGACACTTGGGGTCACAGTCATGCTACTGAAGTTGAATCACTGAATCCCAGGACAGTGTGGATTGGAAGGAGCCTCACAGCTGGTATCATTCCACTCCTGCCCCATCCCTGGCAGTGTCCAAGGCCAGGCTGGACAGGGCTTGGAGCACCCTGGGACAGTGACAGGTGTCCCTGCCCATGGCAGGATGAGCTTTAGGTCCCTTCCAACCCAAACCATTCTGGAATTCTGTGGTTTGGCCTCAAACACTCATGGCCCAGGTGGCACAGTGAGTTTCACCAACACTGATGGGTATTGGAAGTGCCAGATCCTCCTGCTTCCTGCCTGAATTGCTGCATTCTGGTTTTCCGGGCCTTTATTTACTGCACCAACCTAAGCAGGCTGGTGCCAGGTGTGAGATGGGGTGTTCTTGGACATGCCAGGTTGAACTGGAGACCACTGGTGGCTTTTCTTTCCTCTTTCCCCTCATGATCACTAAGGGGAAAGGCAGTGCTTTGGTTTGGAGCTGTAAGATTCTGCTGTCCTGTCCCAGTCCTGCTGTTCCTGGTGCATTGAGTGCATTGTTGGTCAGTAGAAATTGCTCAGCAAGGTGAATCCAGTAGTGTGATAATATGATAATGCATCAGGGTCTGCTTTGGGGAGTTTTAATTACTGTATTTTTTTTTTTGTTTAAATGAAAAAGGATGATGAATTTGACTCTGCAAACCTACCTGGAGATTTACAGTAGCAAATTAACGAGAGCATTGGCTTATGGATTACTAGATCACTTTATAACTTGATGATTAAATTCAAACTGCCAAACTAAATTCCTCTCACTAAGAGCGTAATCAAAACCATTCAGGGAACTCTTGCCTGAGAAATTGTAGATATAAACAGCAATTGCTTATTTCAGTAAACACACTTGTTCACTGCCAAACTAATCACGTTACTGCAGATGGAATCCCTGTGTGCAGCTTTTCTTCACTCCCCCATTTCATTGACAGCAAGATGCATCATATCTATATCAATTCTTGGTACTAATCACTCTGCTTATATTCCAGGCCTAATCTCCACACTCTGCCTATAGCAGGGGCTGGATGCTGGGGACTCTGCTCTGGGCTCTGCTAGGAGTCATTTGTTGTAAATAATGGCTTTAAAAACAAACCAAAACATGGAGGAGTCAAACCCACCTGATGCCAGTATTTCTTGAACTCCAAAATCTGTCTTTTCTGGTGTTCTGTTGTTTCCCTGAAGTTAAGTAGTATGCTTAGAAATTTCCCTGGAAATGTAGTGCCAAGTAAATTTGGAGGTGGGGATTTTCCTTCTCTAGAGCTCGTGGAAGTTGAGCACATGTCACTGAGCTTGATCAGCCAAAACACATGCAAGATAAGGTGTTCTTAGTGTTCCCTATTACCTGCTTGTCACTGCTGCCCGGGAGTGGCAGGGTGGCCTTTGAGGTCCCTTCCAACCCAGACCCTTCTGGGACTCTATTTTATGTTTTTATTATACTTTGAGGATATAAATGTTTTATGGCAGTGCTGGAGCCGAGAGGGCTGGTGAGAGAGCAGGGCAAGAGGCAGGAGGATGTTGGAATGGACACAATTCCATGGCCAGGAGAGTAAGGTGGAAGCTAAATTTCTCTGAAGGGCCCAAACCTTGTCCCTCCTCTGGTGATCTTTGCCAGCAGCCACACGTTAAAAGTGTCAACAGCGAGCTCATCAGGATTGACCTGTGTGCCTGCAGATCTGTGTGTGCCTGGGGGGCTGAGGGATGGGTTTGAGGGCTGAGGGCTGTGTTTGGGGGCTGTGTGTGTTTGTTTGGGGGCTGAGGGCTGTGTTTGGGGGCTGTGAGCTCTGGGTGATGAGCAGAGCTCTGCTGCAGCAGGTCCAGCCAGGGCTGAGCTGGGCACAGCTGGGTGAGGGCTCAGTGCAGCTCTGGGTGTCCCACTGGGCTGGGGGACAGGGCTGATCCCACAGGGATCACCACACTTCAGAAAAAACAGTGGGCATGCCAGGCTTTGTTCTACATCTTAATTTTTCTCTCTTGTCCCCAGTCCCTCTCCAGCTCTCTTGAATTCTCTTTGGGCCCTGCCGGGGGCTCTGAGCTCTGCCTGGAGCCTTCCCTTCTCCAGGGGAACATTCCCAGCTCTGCCTGGAGCCTTCCCTTCTCCAGGGGAACATTCCCAGCTCTGCCTGGAGCCTTCCCTTCTCCAGGGGAACATTCCCAGCTCTGCCTGGAGCCTTCCCTTCTCCAGGGGAACATTCCCAGCTCTGCCTGGAGCCTTCCCTTCTCCAGGGGAACATTCCCAGCTCTGCCTGGAGCCTTCCCTTCTCCAGGGGAACATTCCCAGCTCTGCCTGGAGCCTTCCCTTCTCCAGGGGAACATTCCCAGCTCTGCCTGGAGCCTTCCCTTCTCCAGGGGAACATTCCCAGCTCTGCCTGGAGCCTTCCCTTCTCCAGGGGAACATTCCCAGCTCTGCCTGGAGCCTTCCCTTCTCCAGGGGAACATTCCCAGCTCTGCCTGGAGCCTTCCCTTCTCCAGGGGAACATTCCCAGCTCTGCCTGGAGCCTTCCCTTCTCCAGGGGAACATTCCCAGCTCTGCCTGGAGCCTTCCCTTCTCCAGGGGAACATTCCCAGCTCTGCCTGGAGCCTTCCCTTCTCCAGGGGAACATTCCCAGCTCTGCCTGGAGCCTTCCCTTCTCCAGGGGAACATTCCCAGCTCTGCCTGGAGCCTTCCCTTCTCCAGGGGAACATTCCCAGCTCTGCCTGGAGCCTTCCCTTCTCCAGGGGAACATTCCCAGCTCTGCCTGGAGCCTTCCCTTCTCCAGGGGAACATTCCCAGCTCTCCCAGCCTGGCTCCAGAGGGGCTCCAGCCCTGGAGCAGCCCCGTGGCTCCTCTGGACTCGTTAGATCCTCAGTATGAAGTGAAGGACTCTTTCTCCAGCCCGACTTTCCCCGTGGATTGGATTGTACCACAGTGCAGTGACAGTGCCTGCTGCTGTCCTAAGTGATTTTCATGAACTACTTGTGTTATAGACAATATCATCCCTGATTGCAGGATGAACCTGCTCATTAATTATCTTTGGAATGTGCACTTCCTTGAGTCATGGCTACTAGTTACTAGATTTTATTTTCAGCTCTGTAGTGGAGAGACGGACACAGAACTAATGCATTTAAATCATGATACTACTGAGGAATGAGCAAATAATTCTGAACAAAAATATTTAGGCTGCATGCACCATATAATCTGAACTGAGGCGTTTTTGTGCTTGGCTGGAAAGGAGTTTCTGTGGTTTGTCACTTGAATTTTTATTAGTCTGCTCTTTCCTGTCTGGGAGATCTGGACAGAAGCTATTCTGCATAGTGAAGTCTGCCATTTGGCCTGGAGACTGGGCCTAAATTAGGTCTTAAATGAGGGTTAAACAGGTTTTTCTGGTGTTCAAAGTGTTTATAATTTTCAAGAAAGTCTGGAAATGTTTAGAATTCAGCTTAAGTTGCTGTTAAGAGCAGAGAGCCTTCAGAGACTGCTCAAACCCTTCACACTAAAGCCATGGTCCCTGGTAGGTGACTGAGCATCAGCCTTTCTCTCCAGAGTCACTGCACAGACAGCAGCCTTGGCTCTGGGAATATCAGCCCAAAGAGACTCCCAGGGCCATGCCAGGAAAACGTGAACCTGCCTGGAAACTGCCACATTATTAAGCTTTGTCACTTTGAAGTTGTGTTTTAACGTGCTGTAGGACATAAACTGCGTTGCTGAGAAGTTTCTCAAAGAGGAGGTGAAATTGGAGTTTCTTTGGTGTTCTTTCTATGTTTGACAATCACATCACTCCTGAACCTCATCAGACTTAAGCTTGGATTAATGCCACAGTGCGAGATGTGTTGAATTTCTTGGTAGAAAGTCAAGGGCCCAACCGTGCATCTGTTTATTAAAATGCTGCCTTTGTAATGTTTATATTAAACATATAAAAAGTGTCCATATATAACATTTGAGTGTTCCTAGAAGTAATTGATACGGGTACAGTAATTGATACACTTGAGCACAGTGTTACATTGAGGTGGGCAAGGTGAAGCAAAGGTGTGGTAGCACTTCGTGGGTTCAGTACTGTTTTCTCCTCAATGTTTAATACTATATTATTGTTAAAATGGGGGAAGTGGCTGGGAATAAGTGAGTTTACCTTCCTGGTTCTAGAAAAGGCTGTGTTGTGGGGAGTGTCTATTGTCACCCTGAATTTTCTTGCCTTTGAGTCTTTGAGTCTTTGCAGCCTGATTCTCACGCAGCTTCATATAAACTATATGTATTTTTAGAATTTACCTATGTGTTTACCTATTTCTTCTCTAGGAGGAGGAATGTGATTGAGGGTCATGTTCACCAATGATGTTCATAAGGTGGTGACCCTTTGGCCAATCCTTGGCCTGCTGTACAAAGTGTATATAAGTAGATGGAGTCAGAAATTAAATTAGAACTTTTGCTGCTTGACCTGCGTGTCAAGTCTGTCCCCCATATACGTACGTGTACCAAAAGGCAGGGCCTCACGGGCTGTGTCCTCTCTTTGCAGGGTGCCTTGGGGCAGGTGGAGGCAGAGGAAGGTGCCCCAGTGAGGAAGGAGCATCTCCCCAGCAGAGAGCAGCAGCTTGCAGCCCTGCAGAGTGGAGAGGAGTTCGATGTGCTCGTCATCGGCGGCGGGGCCACGGGCTGTGGCTGTGCCCTGGACGCTGCCACCAGAGGTAAAGCCCTGCAGCTTCACTTGCAGGTCCTTCTTGGGGTACCTGGCTCATAGCAGACTCCTCAGATTGGCTTTTCTGAAGTCCTCACAGGTAGAGCGTGAGCTTGATATTTCTGGGGCTGGGAGATTTTAGCCTGCTGGCAGATGCTGACTTTTTCCCCAAGGAAAAATTTCTCAAGAAAGTTTCTTCTCAAATCAGTCTTGGCAAACACCTCTCCTTTCTCCAAGTTTTTTGCTGTTTCTCCAGGTGTTTTGCTGTTTCTCTGGTTTAACCAATGGGATCAGAGAGGTGTCGTTCCTATGCACCAACCATGTTAAGTCTGTATGGGAACACCTTACAAAAGGTAGTCAGAGTTAGACAAAAAGAGCCTTATTTTTCTCTGCTCTTTGCCTTCTGAAATATTTGGAGTCTTTTGTGTCCTACAGTGACAGGTAGAGGATTAGTTCTCCTGGTTAGGGAACCTCTCAGAAGGAGGGCACACAGCAGATCTGTGCCCCATTGTCCCATCTTTGGGGAACTGGGCAGAGCCCTGCAGTTCTCAGGCTCTTTAACCTGGACATGAAACAGAAACAGAGGCTAAACCTGACCCCAGGAGTGCCTTTTAGTCTGAGCTGGAAAACACCTGTCCAGAAGGTGTGGTGACATGAAATGGATACAGCAATAGGGTCTGACCACAGGGAGATGAGCCCAAACTCCAGCTTGGTTATTGTATTTAATAACACAGGACAAAGATCTCTTCACTTCTGCCTCTGCTGTGCTTTGGCAGCAAATGCAGCTGTAAAGCAGACAGAAGTTATTACAGTTAATCTCTGTTTATCCTTTTCCTGGATATACTGCTTATAGCAGTAGGTTTCTAAGGTGTGAAATATTCACAGGCATTTGGTTAATGACTTGTGTCTCGTTTCTCTTCATTCATGGAACTTGCTCTTTTATCGTGTTTGCTTCGCTTAACAACAAATTTTGCTTTTCATGTGTTTGATAAATCTTCACCAAATTATTCCTGATTGCGTCCATTAATCTTCAGTCACATTCGACAAAAATAAATTGCTTTGATCTTTCTAAGTTAGCAGTAATAATTAGATTTTTTTAAGGACAGAAAAGTTTTGGGAGACCAGTGGATGTTAAAATCCCTGCTGTTGTTGGCACTGCTGAGCCCCTCAAGTGCTGCGTCCAGTTCTGGGTCCCTCGTGACAAAAAGACATTGAGGGGCTGGGGCATGGTTGGACTCAGTGGTCCTGGAGGTCTTTCCAGCTCCAAGGATTCTGTGATGAAGGCTGAGTAGACTATTTCCTGTGTATGTCAGAATTCCAGGTGTGCCCCACGCCCTCCCCTGGTTTTGGGCGCCTCTGAAGCAAACTCCAAGTCAGCAGAGCTGCCAGTTGTCCCCCTGTCTGGAATGGCACCTAAATTGTTAGTGAAGAGCTTTGGAGCTGTCTGCTGCAAAGGGTTAAAAGTGTCCATGGAACCCCTCTGTTCCTGCCGTGCATCCAAGCTCTCGTTTCCTTGGGGAGCACGGCCCCTGTAATGCCTTTCCATTGTGAAATATCCAGCTTTTAATGTGCTGCTGTTTAAGTTCTGCTTAGACTTTTCCCTCAGGAAGAGGGCTAAAATTTTTCATTACAATATAGACAGTGCGCTACACTTTGAATACAAATTTATCCATGTACAGAGTAATTTTTCTTGTGATTGTCTCTACCCTAGAGAAGTGTCTTTAATGAATTACATACAAATTGTGTAATTTAAGAAGTTAATTTGGTTTTCTGGTAACACAGGACTAAAAACAGCCCTTCTAGAAAGAGATGATTTCTCATCGGGGACCAGCAGCAGGAGCACTAAATTGATCCATGGTGGAGTGAGGTACCTCCAGAAGGCCATCATGAATTTGGATTTTGAGCAGGTAATTTCTTTTGCTGGTTGTTCAGCAAGAATTGCTGGTAGACACTTCACTGTCCCACTCAGAGCTGAGTCTCCTTTTGAACTTTTCAGTGCTGGATTATTCCAGTGTTGAATTCCACAGCCACTGTGCATGGGAAGTGTCTTCTCTGGGGGAGTTTTTCCAGAGTTTTGATGGGGAGTGTCATTGCCATGCTTGGTAGGCTGTGGGGTTTGGGAAAGGCAGGCAGAGACAGGGCTGATCTCAGAATAAAAATAAAATAAAATAAAATAAATCAAAATAAAATAAAATTAAATATAAAATAAAAGATAAAAATAAAAATAAATAAAATAAAATAAATCAAAATAAAATTAAATTAAATATAAAATAAAATATAAAAAAATAAAATAAAATAAAATAAAATAAAATAAAGTGAGATAGGTAATACAATGATTTGAGGGAAGTGAGTGGCTGTCCTGTTCTGGAATGGGGAGAGAAAATATGGTAAATGAGTGATTTATTCTGGAATGGGGGAAAAATATTGTAAATGAGCGACTTATTTTGGAATAAGGGAAAAAAAGGTGGTAAATGAGTGATTTATTTTGGCATGGGGAAAGAAAGTATGGTAAATGAGTGATAGTGTATAAATGCTTTTGTGCATTCTTGTGTGGGTGGAAGCCTGATATTCCTGTTTTGAGGAATCATATTGTCTTCCCATGGGAACCTCTCAGAGCGTGTTTTAGTGGTTGTGATGCTGCTGCAGGAGTGGTGATTTTTCAGGGGGAAATACCCAAACCCTGCAGTTACCCACCTAGAGAAACACACCTTTTCTGCCAAAGAACAGCTCCACATGATGCACATTGATTGGTTTGGAGGGGAACCCTTCTGTCTTTGCAGCTGGAGTTTGGATGGGATTGAGCTGTGGGAATTGCCATGGGGCTGTGGGATGAGTCCTGTCCCTCCTGCCCCTCATTAGGGCAACCTGGCTCCTTGAGCTTTATGTTCACATGAAAAATTACCCAATCGTGCTACCAGGACACCAAGATGAAACTATTGAAACTTTATTTTGTTGGGGATCCTTTTCCCAAAGCTTTGGGTTTCTCAGCAGATTGCAGTGTGCTTTTGGGAGCCCAGTAACAGTGGTGTGAGGTGTTGATAAAGTCTGGTATTGAGTGTTTTCCCTGGTGCCAAGGATGGGTGTGTGGCACTGACCATGGCTGGTGTTTTGCAGTACAGGATGGTGAAGGAGGCTCTGGAGGAGGCTGGGTGCTCTGGCACTGACCATGGCTGGTGTTTTGCAGTACAGGATGGTGAAGGAGGCTCTGGAGGAGCGTGCCCACTTGCTGCAGAGTGCCCCCCACCTCTCAGCCCCGCTGCCCATCATGCTCCCCATCTACAAGTAAGCTCTGCTGTGCCTTCTCTCCTTTTCCTTGGCTCCTCACAAGCAAACCCTGGCCTGGGGGATGTTCCTTTCCCAGGGGAAGTTGTTGGGCTGCAAGAATTCAAAATTCTCTCATGCCCCATCCAGTAATCTCTGCTTTGGGGGCACATCCTGGAGTGCAGCTCTTCAGTGCCTTTCCAGCACCCCAAGAGGGACAGCTGGAAAGAGCCCTCATTCCCAGGATGTGTTTGCTGTTCTCTCAGTGCACCCCTGTCCTCAGCACACCCCCTCCCAGTGTTCCCAGCAAGGTGCTCTTCTGTCCATATGAGCTCAGGGCAGTTGGGTATGGACAGAGCAGGTTCCTCCTCCTCTGAGGAAGACATTCAGTGTTTTGGGTTAGATTTTCAATCTGTAAGAGCAATTACTCACTGGAATTACAGGCCACCTAAAGCAGAGAGGTTTTGCTGAAGGAACTTAATTTTATTAAGACCATTCCTCTTTTCATTATTCCTGTCTTAGTGGGAGGAGTTTGTAAGACCTGGAGCTTGTGTAGGTCGATGCTTGTCTGCATTTATTGTGGCCCTGTTTGTGCAGGAGGCCTCAGACTGTGCCTGGGGGAATCCTCCCAGCTCCAGTATCCCACACGGAGGCACAGCAGCCCAGTTTAGATCCCGATTTCAGACCAAATAAACCCTTGAACGTGCTCAGTTGAAAACAGTGGCCGACAACACCCAAGTCTGGAGTATTTACTTTGTCCTGTTACCACGAGCTGGCGATGCTGTACAAGGTGGAGCTGCTGTAAGAACTCACAGTGTGTTGCAATAACTGTGTGCACGCACTTCTAAATTCTTCATTTTTGGGTTATTTTTTTTTTTTCACTTCCCGGTGCTGTTTTCCCCTCAGGTGGTGGCAGCTGCCATACTACTGGGTTGGGATCAAGATGTATGACCTGGTGGCAGGCAGCCAGTGCCTGAAGAGCAGCTATGTCCTGACCAAGGCCCGGGCCCTGGAGCTGTTCCCCATGCTGCGTAGGGACAGGCTGGTGGGAGCCATCGTCTACTATGATGGTGAGTGGCCTCTCTGCCTCTTCAGAGGGGTTGGTTTGGGGGTTAAAACACCACTGTGAGCCTGAAGATGGTGCACTGGGTCTCTACAGCTTGAAGGATTCAACTTGCCTCTTAATTGTTAATTTGAGAGATAAGTTACGTTTTCACGACAGCGACTTCCTGGATGTGGGAGAAAATGCAATGGTTTTTCTTGGCTCCTGGGTGTAGGGCAGTTGGAAGTGTTCTGGTGGAGATGTGGTTTCTGACCTTTTGGCAGCAGAAAGGTCTTCACACAAGGTGGGTTATAAAGGGAATTCTTTTCCCTATGTAGAGCTGCATGTAGGACAATTCATCAGCTCATCAAAGGGGTTCAGGGCTGGGAAGGGCTCTGCAAACACACTGGACTCCAGTGGGGTTTATGAGGCTTCTGGCCAAAGCTTCTCTTGTTAATTGCAGGTGTCTCAGACAGAGCCCAGCAGCGTGGAAAAACAATTAAAAATTCATATATTTGTGTGGGAATATGCGTGTGCAGATCCTTGTTTGGGAGGAGTGTTGGATTTAAAGGATGGACTTGGTGTTTACTTGATTTTACTACTGATAGAAGCTGCATTTTATCTTATTTTTAAGGTCTGGAGGAAATAAGAGTAAAATTAGCAAAGTTGGTTGTGAGATTATGTGGTGGATTTGTGCCCAGTACCAGGACCTGCCATAGACAGCACACTTAGAAGGAATTCAGATTTATTTTTCCTTATCCTGAGCTATTCCTTAGCTTGTTTTAAGGGATCCCAGGAGCCTGCCAGAAGAACGAAGTGGTTCTCTTAACTGTAATTACACTTCTCATAAGAGCACTATAGCTTGAAATCTATTTATAATCTAGTGAAGTTTTTTCTGATTAAATAAATAATTTGGCTGCATCGTGGCTATTTACTACTCCAGCATTCCAAAGGTGCATCTTTCAGGATAGCCTTAAAATTGGTCTTCATATTTCTTACATGAAAAATTGTTTTAAACAGTGCTGTAAATCTGAAGATTCAGCATCAAGATGCCACCTGGATTTTGGTGGCAAACACAGGCAGGGCTCTGAGAGGCTGAAAAATGTCTCTGGAGGTTTTGTGCCATCCCAACAGAGGGAAGCAAACCCAATATTGGAAAGGAAGAGTAAAATAGAAAAAAAAAAAAAAAGGAAAAAAACGTCTGTCCTGATTTATTTGCTTTCTTTATAAGATACAGCCTAGTTATCCTGTTTTAGGCAGAGTGTAAAGAAATGCTGTTTGGAATTAAAATCTAAAAAGCTCTCCACCAAACCTCACTTTCCCTGAAGAATAAAATAGGTTTGAAGGAATCAGGGATGAAATGTGTGAGTTGATAATACACATGTGAGTGTTACACATTTGAGGCTGCACCTAGTGCAGAATAAATGAGTGCCCAAGCAGAGTGTGAATTCAGTTCTGAGCCACGTTCCAGCTCAGAGCTCTCAGTTCTGTGGTGCCTCTGCTGTGGGGTGGCCCCTGGGGCAGCTGGGCTCCCCTGGGGCTGGAGCACAGGAACTGTTCTGTCCTGACCAGTTAACCTGTGTTCTGGCCACGGGAAGTGGGCTTTAAGTCATAACATTTCAGCAAGATCCCTTTAGGTCTTGTAAATTATTGTACTGGAATTTTAATGATGTTCTGTGGCACCCTAAATCCAGAGGGATGGAGCACAAAGGGAAAAAGGGGATGGAGCTGAAAGTAGGGAAGAGGGTGATGGAATTAAAAGTTGTTTTAGTCTTTTCAGAAGGATTAGTCATAAAATAGAGGGTTAAATAATGGCAAAGCAAAATACAAGTCGTGAAGTAGGTGATATCTTTCTCTTCTCTGTCCATCCCTTCTCTCTCCCCTAAAGAATGAATAAATTGGCCTTTTAAGGCTGGAGTGTCTTAACTGTAAGTGCAGTTAAATGCAGTTTTATCCTCTTTCCTCTTCCCTTTGTTCCTTGTCCCTGTAATTGTTGAAAACAGAGCTGTTAATGATCACAACTGTCCATGCCCACCACCAAAGGGAAGGGGTAGAAACGTTCAGTGTCTCAGTGAATTTTCTGTGTGCTGAGGGCCCTGCCCAGGGCTGTCCCCTGCTCTCTGTGCAGGGCAGTGGGGATGGTATCTCAGTGAATTTTCTGTGTGCTAAAGGCCCTGCCCAGGGCTGTCCCCCTGCTCTCTGTGATGGTATCTCAGTGAATTTTCTGTGTGCTGAGGGCCCTGCCCAGGGCTGTCCCCCTGCTCTCTGTGATGGTATCTCAGTGAATTTTCTGTGTGCTGAGGGCCCTGCCCAGGGCTGTCCCCTGCTCTCTGTGCAGGGCAGGGACGATGGTGTCTCAGTGAATTTTCTGTGTGCTGAGGGCCCTGCCCAGGGCTGTCCCCTGCTCTCTGTGCAGGGCAGTGGGGATGGTGTCTCAGTGAATTTTCTGTGTGCTAAAGGCCCTGCCCAGGGCTGTCCCCTGCTCTCTGTGCAGGGCTGGGAGCCTGGTGGGGCCCCTGGCACCTCCAGCCATCCATAATTCATGGGGACTTTGTGTTCCCAACCGCGCCGGGGTCGTCTTCATTACATCCCTCCAATTGTTTATACAGGCACAGAAAAATGGTACATTAGAAACGTTGGGAGTACCAGCAAGAGCAAATCACAGCCTTGTCCAGAGGCTATTCTTGCTCTGCCTGAGCATCGGGAAGCCAAAGCATATGTTGGATGTTAGCCGGGGTGTACACAACGTGTCCTATTTATTCAAGGTTTGCTTTGAAGCCACAACTTACAAGTTTGTTTCTTAGGGGGACATGTCAGACTGCATTTAGCATTTGTTGGTATTAGGATACTCCTGAATAGCAAAAAGGCAACATTTTGGGGGGGAGAAGGCGGCTGCTATCTGAGCAGGGATCTGTCAGATCCACTTAGGGGCTGCAGGAGAACTGCAGAGGAGGCACAAGGAGAGGCTGGGCTGAGCTCAGGATCTCGGGCAGGATTGTTCTAAAGCACTTTAAATGGAGGAATTAATCTCCATTTAAATTATATAGAGTTCATTATGATAAGAACTAAGAGAAGCATTAAAGCAGGGATCCAGCTGGCCAGAGTGCGTCAGTGTAAAGTGTTCAGCAATTCCAAGTGGCACGCTTCTCTTTATGATACATTATTTTTCTGTCTCTAGCTGCTTGCAGGCTTTTTTAACATACTTTGCCTTGCAAGATGAGCCCTTAGGTGTGTAAGGAAAATTTGTGTTCTGGAATCCATCCTGAATTTAAGATTCTGGGGCTCTGCTGACCGTGCTTTCTGAATTTGCTGTTATTTCCTGAAAGAAGAAATTACCATATGCTGTGTCTAGGACTCTCTTGCCACATCAAGGTATTGGATTGTTTAATGTCTTGTTCTGCAAATCTCCAGGATGTTTACTTGGATGTGAGTAGTTGGTTTTTTGCTTTTTGCATTCTCGGTAGTTCTGCATACATTCTCTGCTGAAATATTTTAATATGGGGGTTATTTAAAAGTAGAAGAGACCTTGGCAGAGGATTTCGCTTTCCCTGTTTACAGCAAACCCCCTGAGAAATCCTTCCCGTGCACACACAGACACACACAAAAATCAATGCAAAAGAGTAGGGCATTCGTTAAGCTGTCAAAAATGGAATAAATGTTTTTTTTTTATTTGGGCTCTTGTAGCTATTTTTCCTAGGATTTGAGTGTGTCCTGAATTATGAAATGTTATAGCTTTATAATTCATGTTTGACAAATGGATATTTGGAGATGTTGAGCTGTAATGGGGATATTACAGACAACTCTGTGGCTGTTTTTCCTTCCCTGGATATAAAAACCCTGACAGTTCGTCGCCGAACAGACTTTGCACAGGTGAATTTAAATACACAGCTACTCATATTTCTTGGTGTTTGAATTCTGAGGCTGGGTGGGTGAGAGAAGTTCTGCAGGCACACTGGTATAGCTGGGAGATACTCCTTGTGTGCTTCACATCCCGTTGTTTTCTGTGTGCTCTGGATCACAGGGCTGCCCTGGGAGTCCTGCAGGATGCAGGGACTGGGGAGGGAGTGCAGGCTGGGCTGCAGGTGAGCCCAGTGCAGTGCAGGTGAGCCCAGTGCAGTGCAGGTGAGCCCAGTGCAGTGCAGGGAGCCCAGGACAGTGCAGTGCAGAGAGCCCAGTGCAGTGCAGGTGAGCCCAGTGCAGTGCAGGGAGCCCAGGACAGTGCAGGTGAGCCCAGGAGAGTGCAGGGAGCCCAGTGCAGTGCAGGTGAGCCCAG
>VWZU01000055.1:4100-32042 GCA_013397095.1 Sterrhoptilus dennistouni | reverse complement strand
CTTCGAGCCGGGCACCTTGAGGGAAAGGCTAGGGACCTCTGGGGTATTCGCATTTACCCTATCCTTAGTTCCCGCGATGAAGACTGGTGACTCTGGGTCTCACCCCTGAAGAGGACCTTGTGGGTGTTCCAAGGCTGCCCTCTTCGTCCTCCCGGGAGCGCACCCGTAGGCTGCTACAACCTAAAGGCGCGAGACTGATGATAAATCCAAAGCAGTCTGGAAGGACCGAATCAGCTCACAACACTCCGTGCAGGAGTGCCGCGTCAGGAGCCTCGCTGCTGCAGCCGGAATCTGCCAGTGACCGCCCCACGTCGGGCGCCACTCTGCAGGGATCCGCTGTCGAGCGACTGACAGCCCAAGTGCTGCCGGCACTTGTCAGCCCTGACACCTCCGCAACACAGGGGCCTTGAAGTCAAGCTGGCAGGACCACAGCTATGGGATGAGTATCGAATGAGAGACAGGACTCTGAGGGTTCCAACAGCAGAGGGTTTTATTCCCCTGAGTCGGTTCTCCGGAGAGACCCCGAAACTCAGGGTGCGCCGGCTTTTAAACGGGGTTGATACAATAGGGGGTGGGTAAAACAAGGACCAATCAAACGCGAACAGGGAGTGGCTCCATAAACATCAATCAACTTAACAACTAATCATATAATAAGGGGAGGGGAGCTCCTGACTCCATCCAATCACTCCTTGCCAAGTGTCGAGGGTTCTGGAAAGAGGGGAGAGGCTTGGAGGTGACGGACAGAGCCAGGAGTTATATAACTTATGATTGACAATTAACGACTTTGGGGTAAACAACTTGGGAATATACCAACTGAGGAAAAGAGAGGGGAGAACTGGGGAAAACCATTACACAATAGGAATAGTTATAACTTTTCAACCATGAAACACAACAATAAGGAGAACCTTCAGAAAACGCCTTGCGCACCTCCACAGTGAAGGAAGAAGAGGGCAGAATATCTGCTCATGTTCCTGTCTAGGGCTTCAGCTGCCAAAGACAGGAGAGCCACTAAATGAAACAAGCACCCTTTGATGCTGGCAGCAGCCCCTGCCACTGTGCCCATGGTTCTCCCAGCCTCATGCCAAAGCTGTCCACTACATGCCTCCGTGGTGAAAAAGAGACACTAATCTTGAGGGAACTGTGCTGGCTGCTGTGGGGAACACTAAAAGCGAAAAGGATTTTTAGGAGCTGAAAAAGCAGGCCTCCAACAGAAAAAGCTGAAAACTCAGAATATGCTGCGACTGAAAAAGTTTGAAACTAGAAAACATACAGTAGTATAGCAAACAAGGACATGGGAAACAAAGACTGAATTTATAGGTTTGGCTTGAATAAATCTTAACACTGCAGAAAATACATGCCTGACAAGATAGCAGAAGGAGGTCTTAAGCTTAATAAGGGTACTGGGTATTGTTAATAGAAAAACATACAAACGAACATTGTTCAAAACAGGTGTGCTATAATTGATTGGTTAGAACAATTACCTGTAAGCTTTAACAATATGTTATTGACTGAAAATATTTTAAGATGCTTTGTAACAAAGAAATTGGGGGCTGCTGCTGGCAGACTGTGACCTGCTGCCACCCTTTATCTAGGCAAAATCCTGTATTGAGACTGATGCTTCTTTAAAGATTGGTAAGAATTACCCCAGCAGCCCCGTCCTGTTCCTGTGCCGACACAGGCTGCGGGCAGCATGGCGGCCACTCTGACATGGCCATTACCTCAGTAAAAGTCATGCCAGCAGCTCAGCCCCAGGGCACGCAGTGAAAGAAAAGTATAGAGGTCTCTTTGTATAGAGATTTAGAGAGCTTCACCTCCCTGTGAAAGTACTACAGGGTAGGTGTTGGTGCCTTCTTATCTGCCCTGTAGATTATTGGTGACTGTACAGCTCAGTGGCAGAGGAATGAGAAGACAGGAGTTTGCTGTCGTCTGGTGGCTTCCCTAACTGCGGTCCAAAGCAGCCACCCTCCATTACCATGGGCAGTCCCTGCCCCCTTTATGCTTCCTTTCCTTTTTTCACCTGGCAGCTCCCCTGCCAGACTGGGCTGGGACAGCCCTTTTCATGCTAATCCTGTGCTGTCATTGTCACCAAATGCTGCTGCCAGCATTGTGCATACACGGCACCACCACCACATCTCTAGGGCTGGTGCCAGAAGATGGAGATTGCCTTCTGGGACCCATCAAAGCAGGCACACTGACTTAGTTCTGCAAAACTATGACATGGCTATTACCTCCCAGGTAGAAAGAATAATTAAATAATTTACATTTCAAGAAATGGTAGTGCTGGAAATGAAAAATAATTAGCTGTAATGGCAATTCAAAGAGCAGCATGTTCAAAAAAGTTCGGAAGAGAATCAAGAGCATCGGGTCCTACTTACTCACTACACTACATTAAATATATGTGATACCTAATACTAAGACTTTTCTATTTGAAATATAAATTTTGGAAGAAAAAGGCTTTTTTATTTTGACTAAAGACAATATTTCACAACCTTGGAATTAAAGATGTATAAAATGACAACCCCTTCATTAAGAGTAGTTGTCACTACTGATAATTTTTTGGTTGCAACATATTGGTCATTTTTTACTTTTTGCCAGCAGTTTTGAAAACAAATTTCAATTTTGTTAGTGTTTAGTTTGTATAAAGCCGTAAGAGTGATACACGTGTATTTAAAAGGTTCATAATGGGTTTGCTTCAGATTTATCAGTGCAAGGATGATGCTTTCTCCATAATTTCTATCAACATTTTTCAAATAGATTTTATGAAAACATGATAGACAGTTGTCATTCAAGGTCAAAGTTTTACTCCTTTTGAATTTAAGAAGGTGATATGCACTTATTACCCCTTTTTTTTATAGCAGCACATCAAGGAATAGACATTAATTTAGGTCTTCTGCTCAAAGCAGTCTTGGGATACTTCTTTTTACAAGGTTCTTTATTTCTAAGTACATGAAAATATTTGATCTAATTTATCAAATTTAGGTAAAGGTCACATGGCTGGGTCATGTCCAGCCTCACATCCTCCAGCATGCCAAGTCCTTCTCCCCAGGGCTGCTCTCCATCTATTCATCCCCAGCCTGTGTTGGTACTGGGGTCCCAACCCAGGTGCAGCACCTTGAACCTGGTCTTGTTAAACCTCGTGAGGTTCTCATGGACACACTTCTCAACCTTCTCTAGGTCCCTCTGGATGGCATCCCATTCCTCAGGAGTGGCAACTGCACCGCACAGTTCAGTGTCATCTGCAAATTTGCTGAGGGTGTACTTGATCCTCCTGTCTCTGTCACTGATGTCATTATCCTATTAAAACATTAATAATTCCAACCATCCTTTTACTGATTTAATTAAAATCATAGTTACTTTCTGCAAAGTCACAAATAATTCATGTCATCATAAAATGGAAGGATTAGCTGAATAGTTCTGTTATTAACAGATCAGATAAATGAATCAGATTGATACACAGACTGCCAAGTCTGTGAGACAGATATTGAAAATTAGCCCAATATAGTAGTCTTAGACTAATCAATGAGAAGGATTAAGGGATCCAAGAAAACTATTTGAATATCAAAATGGTATATGCTTCCGGTCTGAAGAGGGGTGTTGGCATCGAGGAGAATACATACAGGGGCTGCATGGGAAATCTTGCTGGCTCACAGCAGTCCTTAAAAAAAAAAAAGTTGAACCACTATTTAGAGGTTCAGAAATTATGGAAAATTAGTTAGAGGAAAATGTTTCTAAGTTCTTGTTTCTCTGCTTACTCTGCAAAGTAAAAACACAGTGATGCTTGAGGCATGTAGTGAGGTCGACATTGATGCCATATTTCAAAGACACTCATATATCAGTGTAGGGTTTAGATCTTGAGATCAGTTGGTAGTCAAATGACAAGAATTGTAATGAAAATTATCACATTATTAAAATATGGCTTCATGAAGTGAGATCCAGTTTGCAACAAATATGGAACATTTTTAATTTTCATTGTTCTTTATTTTAAAAGTATCTCTACTAAATACATATATGCCTCTTTTCTGTGTTTTTATGACATTTAATAGTAGGAATAAATTATTTTAAAATGCCACCAGATTAAAACGCTGAAGAATCTTCGTCAGCAGAAAATGGCAGGTTAGTTGTGGTGTCAGTGCTAAAAACTGAAATGCAAGACATCAAACTTAAACACAAAAAGGGAGATGATATTTGACCTTTATCAACACAGATGCTACTTCATTTGAGTTGAGTTAAATCACTTAAGATTAATTTACTGGCTACATGTGGGGCTTGGAAATCAAATCTCAGCCATAACTGTAGTGGGTGTTGCCTAGTCGCTTTATATTTTAACAATCATTTGATCCCAAATAGCTGCCATTTAAGAGTTTGCAGCAGCTTG
This sequence comes from Sterrhoptilus dennistouni, assembly GCA_013397095.1. NCBI lineage: Eukaryota > Metazoa > Chordata > Aves > Passeriformes > Zosteropidae > Sterrhoptilus > Sterrhoptilus dennistouni. The sequence continues at coordinate 27,667 of VWZU01000055.1, read as the reverse complement.
TATAATTTAAAAGATAAACTAAAGAATACAGGATAATCATTTTGAAGTAAACAAAAAATGCCAAGGTGGCAGAACATACTTGCTTAAGCCTGAATTTTTTCAAGAAACATGTGATAAATGTGACATTGGGTAAAAATTCATGATAAAAGAATATAGCAAGATATGTTAGATTGTTGTTAATATAAAAAGGTATGGTCCGTAAAAACTATTCCCCCGCCATGTTTCCACGGTCCTCAGTCCTGAGACAAAGAGAACAGGACGAGGACCATTACGAGAAACAAAGACACTAGCCAACCCAGATAAGAATTGGCATCGCACCCAGACAGAGAAATTCCTCTCCAAACGAAAAAGAGAATTCTCCGCCGAAGAATACACATTGAAAGAAACATAGACCAGCGAGCTCCATCCGCATGTGAAAGGATCTTCCCAGAATACAGTCTGCAAAGTCCAACAAATCCGAGAAGCCCATCCGAAAATTATTTGGACTATTTGGACTACCCTGAGCACCTGTTCCGCCTCGAGACATGAAAATCCCTATAAAACCCCAAGCCGTGACCTGCTCCGTGTGGATTTGGGAAAACCGTGCCTTAGAGTGCGGTCTTCTCTTCCACCCGGCGCTGCGCTGTGAATCCTTTTGTGGTTTTTTCTTTTTATCGGTGATTGGGATCGTTTTATTAATAAATTGTTTCTTTGTTAATCCAATTTTTGCCGTTGCGTTTATAACAAACAGAAAATGTGAATATCAAAATTCCAATGTATACAGCTGCATACCAGATATTTTCTCTATTGAAATTTCAGCTGGCATTACCCTTAGCCACTTAACTAGATCTTTAGATGGCATTACTGTTCTTCTGCTTGTCTGGTGTGAAGCAAAGTTTCTTCTACTCATATTAAGTAGCAGAAAAGCCATTCTTAATGTTTTGACTTGTCTATGTCCCCGACCCTTCATATTGCATACATCACCAATTAATAAGAAGAATAAAGTTCTCACCTTTTATCCTTTTTACTAAAATAATGAAATATTAGCTATAACAGGCGTTTAATTTCTTTGAAAAGGCCTAGAGGTTGAAGCATTTACAGCATTTCACTTTGAATGACAGATTTCTATGCCCCTAGGCACTGTAGAGCAGTATTTGGTAGCTTTCCACAAAAGGAATGGTCATAGCAGCTACTGCTGCTCACCCCTTGGCTCCAATTTCCCTGGCAATGTCCCATTCAGAAAATAACTGATTCCAGTTTTCAGTTTCTAGTGCATGATCATATAAATACATTGCAATACATGTTGAGCTTTTTTTTTTTTTTAAGGAATTGTAATACCATTCTTTAAATTATTAATTATTTTGAAACCCTTCTTTCACTTGGAAGAAAATAGCTCTCAAAATACTCACCAGGCAAAAACTATCGCTAGGTAGATACTGATTAACAAAATAGCATTTTAGAGAATCAATGAAAATTAATGGGTAAATTACAGTACACTTAGAAAGTATAGCTGTATAAGTTCCAGGTAGAGAGGAATTCTGAATTCTAGTGGTATAACCTATTACAACACTTTCTGAGAAACTTAGTAGTTGAGAATTTGTGCCTCCAGTACAGAGAATGTTAGGCTTTAGTGGAGCCAGTTATTTCCCTTGCAGCTGTATTTACACCTATATCAGATCTCAGAATTACCCCTTGTATGAATATTTGTTTCTCTTTCACATTCTTTTGGATTTTTTTGTTATTTTGAATATGCAGTCTTAGATCTTGCCTTCTGAGCTTCAGAAAGGACAAAAATCAAAGCATTAAGTATGTGTATATTTTAGAATCAGTTCAGAAGCATTTTCTCTTCTGCATATAATTTGAGTCCTCTCTAATTTTGCAAAGGTATAAGGAAAGAGAAAAGAAAAGCAAAAATTTGGCAAATATTCCCCTTTCCCACTTGCAGTTCACAGAGTCGCATAATAAATGCTACAGCAGCTCAGCTTTGCTCCATGCTGCTTTCTCTTCAAATAACAAATGAATAATGGTAATGCTTTTTTCCGAGAATAAAACTGCTGTTTCAAGGGTTTGTTTCAAAGTATTCTTCTTCACAGTCCTCCACAGCAAGAAATGCAGGGGAGCAAACAAAAGCAGGCATTTGTAACCCTTTTCAAGCAAATGAAAAAGTAGTCTATACCCAAAGTGATAACATTTATGACTTCTTTCCTTCCAAAAAAGGAAGCAAAAAGGGAACAAAATTACAGTAGATGCTTTTATAAGTAGGATCAGGGAGTCTGGTACCCATTTGGCATAAAAAATTGTAATGGATCCCCTTTCCACATAGAGATTTCAAACGTGTGCTCTCTCTGCTAAGATGTCAGATGTATGCTGTATGTCACAATGTACACTTTATGTCACAGTAAACCTGATTTGCCTTCAAGGTCCCCAAGAATCCTGAGAACTTAACCTGCTATTTCGTACAAACTAATATGATTTATAGGCTGCAGCCTCAGGAATTCCCCTGAGGACACTAATTTTTTCTCTTGGTAGAAGCACAAGCCAACATGTCCTGAAAACTATGGAGCCTTAGTGCTGTCAACTGAACAACTCAATGACTGCAGGACCAGTATGGACATCCCTTAAGTAAATGCGTTGCTTATAATTGTCTCCCTTGCCCCCATCCCCCCAACAGGCTTAAAACCCTCTCCCCACTCCCAACTGATTCTAGATGCTATCTGTATTTTCTTTCTCTCCTGGGAAGCTCATTAGTACATCTGCACTGTTATTTATCCCATTTCTATAAATCAAAGGTTAATAATAAGGCAGGAGAAGATAATCTATAAAAATATTGCAATCAGAGAAACAGCAAGTACCTTGAAGGAAAGTTGGGAATTAATGATTGCTGTGGGTATCCTCTTACATCCCAGACTGTCACGTTTTGTTGGTTTGTTTTGTTGTAGTTGTTGAATTGTACACTTAGTTGTTCCTAATTTTGCGATAAAATGCACTTTAATACAGTAATAACATTTTGTTTACATGCATGACACAAAGCAGTGCTCACATCCCTTGCCTGCTGCTTAAGAGTAGCGGCACACAGCTATGTGTGTGTATTTCAGAAAGGTTAGGTGATCTAACAATTGAAAATATTGAAGAACAGTGCTGTAAGGAAACGTAAATGATGTGGAGTGAGGTTTCAGCTATTAGGAAGTTGGAGAGACTTGTTCTTGTACAATCATGTTGATGTATTCCTGAGCAACTTTCAATGCAATGTACCACATAAGGTGAGGCAGAGCATTTGCTGGTGCAACTGTCTCTAAAGTAAACAAAGGTCTGCTCAGCACTGGGCTTCTTAGGAAGTGCACATCAAGAGAACTGCATATTTCTGGGTAAAGTAAGCAATCTATGTGCTAAGTGGAAACACTTCACAGAAAATATCTCACAGCAAAATATCACATTTCTAAACAATTTTTGAATTATTTGTAAAGGTTCTTAACATTACCCATGATTAATGCCATTGTCTTCAGTGCCTCTTGCACTGGCTTTTCCCATATGGAGCCAATTAGACTAATGGAGAAACATACATTCTTAAAGAAAAAAAATTGAAATCTTAATCTGAAAATAAATTATAATGTTTTGTCACTTCTAAGAATCCTAAAACACTTTAGCACATCAGGTAACCAAATCTTGCAGCATTCCTATGAAGTTGCTTAGTATTACTTCCTTTTAAAAATAGGAAGAGTGAGAAAGAAAACTGGTTTAGTGTTTTTGAAAGTTTATGGTTATATAAGGCCAAGAAACTTTGACCCTTGATTCTCAGAACTCCCTTCTGAACTCTGCATTTATTTCTCATTGTAATATGTTTTCTTGTAAATAGCGGAGTTGTAGTAAGAACATAAAACTCATGACTGTTTTCTGTTTTCAAAAATATTTTATTTTGTGGCTTGGAATTGATTTCATGTGGTGCAGGCAGAAAAACAAATTAAAAACATGTGAGCCAAAGAGTTTCATGGCAGGGAATCCTTAACAATGAAAGACATAGAAAAGGACTGTCAGGAAGAAAACTGACATCATTCTGTTTTGAAATCATGTCTTTCTGAAGCACATATTTGTAATCCATCTAATCGCTATACCAGAGACTCACTTGGCCTGTAGGGGTAGTCTTGAAGAATTCCATTCCTTGCAAAGACTTCAGATTTCTATTGGACACAGAAAAGACATGAGATTACTGTCATAGATTAAACTTTCTTTTCTCAAAATAAGTAACTACCTGGATTTTTGATCTCTCTACTAGTGTATCATTGTTTTAGAGATAGGTGCTTTAGTCAGAAAACTATATCAAATATTATACCTAGCATTTTTAAATATTAATATTAGTATATAAAAATGACATACGCATCTTTTAAACTTCATACCTATGTGGAAGTGTGCAATGTCTAATCAGGACAAAAGTATCCAATGCTTATATATGTGTAATATGTAACATAGAAGATTAGCATAAACTTCCGAAGTAAGAAAACTTACTGAAAGCCTCCTTTAATGTACTTAAATGTATTGGTTGCTCCAAAGTACCAAATATAACATCTTGGTGCCAGGAAGATGGTGTAAAACATCCAAATAGGTATCCATTCAAAAAATTAAAAATGTTGAAATCAATATAAAAATTAAACTAGAACAAAACCTGGAGAATTGAAATATACACATTAGTTAAAATGAAGGAAAAATAACACAGCTACATTTCAACATCAGTGATCAACTGCAGGTAAAGAAGCTTGCATTGGTGTACTTATCTTTCCAGGTTTCAATCTAGACTAATTTTCTTTAAATACACTGACAGATTTATAGTTTTTGAGATAAAAAGCACTGATTCTACTTTCCTTGATTTAGAAATACTTTTCATTTCTTGTAGTACTTTTTTGGAAACTTGACAGGAAAATGCACTTTGTGTCTTTCATTACAGACACTGTCAGGTGTGCATTGGGGATGCACATTGCTTAAAGATGTTTCAAAAGAGCACTTTCTTTTAGTTACTCAATAATGATTTGAAATGCATTTAATTCTAGAAAATCAAACTAAATATTTTTCTGCAAAACTTTTGAAGTTTATAAAATTATTTGAGGTCCTTTTAATACAATGAAGAAACCGAAGCATTAGATTCAAGCAATGTTAGAGTTCAAATTTTCATCAGAATATTATGTCTGAATCCAATATGTGTTCTATGTATTTGATTCAATATAAACAAATCTGAAAACATGTTGGATTTTACAGATATTCTACTTATTAACTCAGGACCTGCACCATTAATCCGTCATTCCAACCTCCCACCCAACTGTCTCCCACTCCCCCTACTCAACAGGACAGATGAAAAAAAAATCAAGAAAAAGACCATGGGTTGACATAAGGACAGGAAGATCAGTCACCAATTACCAGCATGGAAAAAACTGAATCAGCTTGTGGAAAATTAATTTAATGTATTGCCAAATAACAGCAGGGTAACAAGAAATGCAAACAAGACTACAACCACCTTACCTCCACCTTCCTTTTCTTTGAGGGTTCATCTCCATGCTTTCATTCGTGACTCCTCTACTCCTACACACGCACACAAAAAAGCCATGTAGAGAATGGAGAACAGGGGCTGTGGTCTCCTCATTATTATTTGTCTCTGCCACTTCTTTCTCATCATGCTCTTTTTTTGCTACAAAAAGAGGTTCCTTCCGCAAGGTACAGTTCTTCACAAACTTCTTTAAGGTGGGTCAAAGGGATATTTCATACTATGGAACATCATGCCCAGTACATTAGCTGGGGCAGCTGGCTTGAGTCGTTCAATCCTTATTTTACATTTCGGTGTAGTAGAGGAAAAGTTACATTTTTTTGCAGAATGTGCAGTGCAGGGTGGTGAGGGTTGTCAGTAATCCACTGCTATGATCTTAGTAAAGAAAAGTTCAAAGTGAATGCTATTTAACAAAAGTAATGTCAGATGGAAAGGGTGGGCATCTTTTTTTATTTCCTTTACAGAGATAGCATTTTTTTCAGTGCGGATTTTGTAATGTAATCTGGTTATGATGGCTGTCATCTATTCAGCTTCTCCCACACTAGAACTCCCTATATCCTTATCACCTCTACACTCATCAAAGCTATTTTATGAATATTATATTGGTACATCTTAGAATAAAAATAAAATATTAAATACTTACAATGCATATTATACTAAATGGCAAAAATTTACCAATTCCCGACCAATTTCCTCAGATTATAATTGCTTTACAAATATGAAAACTTAAAAAAATCCATTTGGGGTTCTGAAAATATGGCATTTGCAGAATTTTTTTTCCATAAAAAGAATGCTTTCAGGCAAGCTGGCTATCAGACTTTAAACAGATCTACAGAGATAATGTGTTTCTTGGTTTTATAATTGAGTGTAGTTGGATACTCTAACAGGTGAGCTTTTCTAGCAAGGGTAGCTGCTTCTTTAATACCAGAGTTTATTTCTTAAGGAGCACAGAGACCTACCTGAAATGCATTTTAAATAGGAATGCCTCATTTACCTATCTCGTTACTTCATTCTCTGAAGGCAGCTTGGCTCAGTTCTTGAGGTTCTTTGTTGTAAGCTGTATGAATGAACAACCAGTTCTGTCCCAAATTTAGTTCTCAGTGTACAGCATTTCGGGTCACACTTCAGACTTCTTAGCTCCATTGAAGAGCATACCTTGGAACAGCAAGCAAAATGCAGGCTCAGCACATTTCCTTTAGCAGTATCATTCTCAATTGTCATATAAAAATAGGAACTTTAATAAATACACATTGAAAAGTGTTTCCCAACATTGTGTGTAGACATTGGTAGAAGAAGTATGTTAATAATTTCCAAATTATTGCCTCAACATCAGGGAAACAATATATTTTGAAGTTTCCCTTACCTTCATCAGATCCCCTGGAAAAAACCCCAACAACCTGAGGAACTAAGATTATGAGATAGGATATTTATTTTATTTCCATGGGATACCCTGGGAGTACAAGTATGTAAACCTAAGTGATCCATACCTGAGGTACTCATCCGCACACTAGACTATTTATTTCTTGTTTCTCTAATTCTCTGTGTGTAAGTTTAGGTCAATTACTGTAAATGTAACTGTAGCGGTGTGTTTTGGTTCCTTTGTTAAATATGTATTGATGTTGGTTCATTCCGTGTACCCCCATCTCATCCATATTTGGCTTGTACCTGTTTCAGTTATATGTCAGTCTTCTGTTCCCTTACCCCCAGGACCTGTCGATCACATCGAGGCCTCTCCCTGGGCCTAGAGAGTTCCACGGACGGCATCGAGTGATTGGATGGGCTCTGAGACGTTCCCTCCTTCTCCTTGGAAATTGTTTCCTGGAGAAATCCCTCATCCCCAGGACCACTCCCAAGCCCTTCCCAATTGGTTCCTTCCCTAACCATTCCCCCTGCTCCCCTCCTGGATAAAAGCTACTGTCACAGGGCAGTCTGAGCTCTGCTGAGGCAGATTCCCTGAGGTGAGGCTGCTCCCTTCAGGGACCCCAATAAACTCCAGTGGCAACCCCTCCGCAGAGCCCTCCTTTTTCTGCTCGCCATCATCGCGTCACACTGGCGCCCGGGCTGTCGCCGTCCAGGATCATCGGATCAGCTCGAGTACCCAGCCTACCGGGCTGTACTGAACTTGTCACTGGTGCCAGGGCCAGCCAAGGCAGGCTTGGGAGAGCACTCCCAAAAGAGGGGCTTGGTGACATGGAACAATTCTGGTAGGAAAGACTAAAATGTCTATCCTAGATCTATCCCAGAGATCTGTCTTTCTGTATGAGAAAGACTCATATAAACCAAACACAAAATAAAACTGACACTTTTTTGTATTTCCTGATAGATATAGTAGAAACAGAAAGGTGAAACAACTCCAACAGGTGAGGTGTCACTGAATCAGATAACTTCTTATCTGAAAAGATGTGTATACATTTTGGACTTCTTCATCCATGGAGCTGTTATGGGTCAGATCCAGCCCCCAGCAATGTTTCAGCGGCCCTCATGGGTCTGGCTTGAGACAGGAAGAGAAAGGTCACTGCAGATGGATGTTGCTGAGTGGGCAGTCACAAGACAGGCAAGTGGGATGGTCACCACTGAACCAACTGTGAAGAAGAAAGGGCAAGAAAAGGGCCAGAGGGCAAAATCAGGACTGCTATATGATTGCTTTTGTAAATTAATGGGGTGAAGCATGGGAACTTCAGAACAAATATAAAGCTAACTCCTAAAAGAACCCTTTTCTTTTCAACTTTCCTGATTTCTTAAAAATGAATGACTTATTATTACACACATCAGGATAAGACCTACTAAGTCTAGGTTGCTTCCTGTTACCATGGCTGTTACAAACAGTGGTTGTTTACTCACCTGATCATGAGCAACATTAAAATTTTCCATCTTCTCATGGTGTTTATTTTACATTACATGAGCAATGTGAGAATGCATTTTTCAGCAAACAAACAGCATGGATGCTTAGGCTGACAGAAAACCTTTCATACATCAGACAGTTTTATGATACTGTGAATGCAACTTAAAAGCTTCTGATACTGCAGGACTGTGTAAACTTTTTTGCTCACACGTTTGTGATTTCTAGCAGAATGAACAACCCACAGAATATGCAACTTAATTGGGTCAGTTGGAACTCACTCCAAATTTTATTTTCTTTAATTATGAGCCAGATTAGAATTGGTGCCCCAGACTGACAAATGTATGGGCTCACTTTGCTTTGAGGAGAAATGAGGAGGTAGAACATGCATGTAAATTTGGGGGCTTGCATTTTCTTGTTACTACTTAAGCTATAACTGCTTTCAGGTTTTTACGTCAGTCTTTGAGAATAAGAATTTCATCAGCTTTGTTCATGCAAGGTGATATTTTGCACATTTTTGTTCATATCCTTTGCTATGTAGTCCTTTATTTTTTTTTAATTCATTGTTATTCTGAGACCAAACAACCTGTATCAACCTATCATTTCCAAAGAGGTGGCATAAAATTATAAGGGTCAATAAACTTGATGCATGATGTGTCATTCTAGTTGTTTATTGAGAAGAAATATGGGATTAAATTCATGTCTCTTTAGACATATGTTCAAAACTCTGCATATCTGGGGAAGGAAAGATAGGTCACTACTGTACAGTCATTTGCTGAAATCCCAAAAATACCATTCTTGTGCACTCTGCCTGGCCAGATGGAATACAGACTCATCTTTTTATTCTTAGTTTCTGTCTGATGAAATGTTTCTGTATCATGCTTGTGCCTGATGAAATAAAAATAAATTGTGTGGGTTTTTTTGTTTTTTTTTAATTAACTGTAGGGTATGAAAATTAGTGGTAGGCATATGGGAAGTCACTGATATTGCTTGATACAAGCTTACTGCACTGTTAAGAGCACTGCATGGTTTTGTAAATAGTCTCTCCATCTTTCTTGCAGGCACCCTTTAAGTACCAAAAGGCCACAATTGGGTCACCCTGAAGGTTTCTCTTTTCCAGGCTGAACAATCCCAACTTTCTCCGCCTTTACTCACAGGAGTAGTGCTCCATCTCTCATCAATCATCCTGGTGGCCTCCTCTGGGTCCCCTCCTCTGGACACATTCCAACAGTTCCACGTCCTTCCTGTGCTGGGACCCCAGAGCTGGGTGCAGGGTTCCAGCTGGGGTCTCACCAGAGCAGAGCAGAGGGGCAGAATCCCCTTCCTCCCCTGCTGCCCACACTGCTCTGGATGCAGCCCAGGACACGTTTGGCTTTCTGGGCTGGGAGTGCCCATGGCTGGGTCATGTCCAGCCTCTCACCCAGCAGCACCCCCAAGTCATTCTGCCTGGGTTGCTCTTGGTCTGTTCATCCCGCAGCCTGTGTTGATCACATGACATTCCCATCTACTTCCTGCCTTATTTTCTTTTTTTTCCCCAACATGCCAGAAGATAAAAATGCTATTAGCATCACACCTTAGGCACTCAAGACGCAACTCAGCTGTGGTAGCAGAAAGTATCTCTGTGTATCATGGTCTTAATTATGATGAAAGTGACCACTGATGTGTATGATTTCAGTCAAGTGAAAAAAAGAAAACATTCTAAATAGTCTCAGTATTAGAAAGCATGTCTCACAATTCAAAACAATATATATGAGTTTCGAAATCTGTGCAGTTTCAGGGAAAATTGTGATTAGAAAGTGGAAAGCTCTGTTTGTACGTGCAGCATTACATTGGACAAAAATATGATTAAAAATCACAGTTAGAAACCTTCATGCATATGCTATATAAACCTGAATTACTCAGTGGGTTTCTTATTGTTACCCCTGAGATCAGTACAATGTAAGACTTAAGGACCTACATCTAACACACTATCTTTCTGCTCATGTTCTTTACTAAAACATTTTTTTATGCCCTTAAGAAAATAACCTAGCTCTAAATGTAGTGGACACTCACAGGTTACATTTAGTTGGATGGAAATATTTTCATTATCATGAAGTATAAAAAGACAAGTTACTCAGCTGGATAACTTCAGGCATATTTTCTGGTCTTGGCAAAATACGGGGTTATCTTGCATATTGCTTACTTAAGGCTGCTAAAGTGATGAATGGCACTACCTTTTGGGTTTTTAAGATCCTTTCTGCACTGTTATATGGAGTTCTCATTCTTCAGTACAATTTATAACTCTTGCAGAGGGTATGAGTTATAATCAATTTTCCTGATGTTACTATGACTTCCAGTGTAAAATTCCTCACTATAGGTCACAATCTTTTAATTAGACTCCTGCTAAAACCACTATTTCAGCACATGATAGCAGATTAATGATGATTTTTTTTTTAAGACTTCCATAGCTGAGAATCGAGAATTATTTGGTTCAAAAATTTGAAGTAAAGTGAGCTCATGAATGGATTTTACCAACGAATTTCAGCTTCAAGTTGAAATTCAAGCACTGAGCAGCATGTATATTTCTATACAATTCTATACTTTTTTCAAAGTTGTCCCTGAAAAATGTAACTTTTTTAACATATAAACACCCAGAAACAACACATTCTTATTTTTGGACTAAGACACGATACAGCAAGATGCACAACTAAGAAGCATTTCATTGGAAACAAGTAAGATACAGCTATGCTTTTTTTTTTTCTTTGAAAAGTCAGTTAACTGGCTTGAGCAGTTTATATTCCAGAAAATAAGATGAAACAAACTGAAGACGAAACAGCAATTTCTTTGAGACACCTATTACACTGGTGCATAAGACCTCATGTAAAGAAAATAATCTTCTGCAAGCATTTATTCAAGTAACAGAAAATATTTAATTGTCAAAAAAAAAAAAAAAGTTGAAGTCAGAACTCTGAAAGAAGATATTTTCAGTGCTGCTTTAAATGTAAATCTGTACTACCTCCATAAGGATGCTCATATGTATTATTTTGGACTGCTGCAAAGTTTTTTATTCTCATAGAATAAGAGATAATATTAATATTCTGCAATGCACATTTTAGCATAAGAAACATGTAAGTGTTAAATGTGCAGCCAGTGTAACAACTATTAAAAGCGACAGTACAAAAAAACCCACGAAATGACAAATTAAATGTTGCTGTGTATGGTGTTTCAAAGCGTAAAAATCTTCATTCATTCCTCAAACAGCATCATTGCTAGTTTACTTTCAGATTGAGGCTTTTATATAGTTTAAAATTATAAGTATGTTAAGCATGTCAAAAATACGTACAATTTAATGCTGCCAATCCTCAATTCAGCTGGTGAAATGCTGGAAAAATTATCCTTTATCTCCTACTGCCACAGGAAAATGCTTGAAAAGCAGAGCAAGATTCTTCAAGCTCTAAAGTAAATTTGATATAACATGGAATTTGCAGGTTTTATTAGTGTCTTTTCAAAGCCACATCACAATCTTTTGAGTTTTCATTTGATCCTCTTGGTGTGCCAATAAGTGTAGGAACATATATGACAATGATTTTTAAAGTTTCACCAGACATAAGTCTTTTAAGCTTTGTTTAATGGAATTTGGGACTTTGAAAGTAATATGATTTTCTCATTCTTCCAGTATGGGCAGTATTTGGATATTAGTATAGGTAAGTGTATTCCATTAGTGGTTAATCTCTTTGCAATCTCTGCCCTTGGCACAATCTATGAACCCATGCTAGGAACTTGGCTTGTCCAGAACAGGGTATTGTGAAAAGGTGAATAACTCTCAGGGAGTGATTGCCAGCCATGAAAAATGGGAATAACAGAGTAATGAAAGGCAGGTCCTTGGCTGACAAATGTTTCTATTGGTCACTATGGTCTTTTCTCACTTTCCCATCTCCAAGAGGCTAAGCTTCTGGTCACCTCACAGACACATAAACTGCTCCTTCTGCTGCTTTCTGTCTTATACCCCCTCACACCTCATGACTTGCTCGAAGGTCTTGACCTGTCATTTGAGGACTGTAGCTCTACAAAAATAAGTTAACAATCATTTTGACTATTGAATCCACACTATCTGCAATGTTTGTTTCTTTCAGTGAACTATACAAATTTTAAAAGATTGCATACACACATACACATAAATATTTCAGGCAGATACAGTAGTATTAGATCATCTATCACTTCTCATTATAATGTCTTACAACTCTGTCAAGCAAAAACATAGTAACTTCAGTTTTACAAGTCTTATGTCTCTCCACTGATGCAGGCTATTTTGTTTTGTCCAAAGTTCAAAATTTTGCAACCTTCTGGCAAACTTTCTTTTCAGAAAGCTTAGGTTTGGAATATAACTGGAAATTTTGTGAAGAGTGCTGACCTTTGGTGGCAACAACCCAATGAAAAACTACAAGTTTGGGGTAGACTGCCTGGAAAGGTGCCTGATGGGAAACAACCTGCAAGTCATGGTTGATGCACTGAACGTGAGCCAGTCGTGCACAGGTGGCCAAGAAGATCAAGGGCATCCTGGCCTGTGTCAGCAATAGAGTGGCCATCAGGGGCAGGGCAGTGATTGTCTCCCTGTGCTGGGCACTGGTGAGGCTGCACCAAACAGCTGCTGCAGTTTAAATCCTGTGTACAGTTCAAGAAGGACACTGAGGTGCTCGAGCACGTCCAGAGAAGGGAAATGGGAACTGGTGAAAGGTCTGGAGCACAAGTCATATGAGGAGCAGCTGAGGAAGCTGAGGTCAGAGAAAAGGAAGCTCAGGGGTGACTTTATTGCTCCCTACAACTGCCTGAATGCAGGCTGCAGCCAGGAGAGGGTCAGCCTCCAGTCCCAGCTGACAAGCAACATGACACGGGGAAATTGTCTCAAGATATGCCAGGGGTGGGGGTTGACTGGATAATAGGGAAAATTTCTTCTCCATGAGGCTTGTAAAACATTTGAACAGGCTCACCAGAGAAGTGGTTGAATCACCACACCTGGGGGTATTTAAATGATGTGTAGATGTGGCACTTACATAGTTTAGGGGTGGACTTGGCAGGGTTAGATTTACAGTTAGACTCAATGATCTTAGGTCTTTTCCAGCAGAAATGATTCTATGTTTTAAGGTTTATCTAATTTATCTGTGTTCTTAGTCTCTGCCTTCCAGCATTTTGAATTGTGAAGGAGAAAAGCACTCCAAGGTAAATCTGTTTCTGCAGGTTCATTATTTACTTGACACTAAAAACCACAGAAGAGGCTTCTTTTAGAGCTTGTCCAAACAGGCTGGCAAAATGTCACAGCATTACTCTATTAGTTACAGCATGGAAGTCTGTTCAGAGAATTTTCTTATTACCTCAATAGATGACATTACTGTTTTGTGCAATGGTATTTCTGGTTTCCCATATCTTTCCTTCACTGTGAGATGTGTAATGTTTCTACTGTGCACTGAAAGAAGCAAAGATCTTGAGAAGAAAAAAACAGGCAAACACGAAGTTATGAACTACATCAAAGTACGTGCTCAAGTGTGATAAATTAATCCCCTTTATTTTCTGACTTTGCAATGATAGTGGCATATTTACCTTCACCTCAGTTTCTGAAGTGCAATGATAGTGGCATATTTACCTTCACCTCAGTTTCTGAAGGCAATAATAGGCAGATTTACAATGGTTTATATCGTTTACAATGGTTTACAGTTTACAAGGGTCTGGGTATGGAGATGTTACACAATTTTCTTAAAACTTTTTTCTTTATGTAGTTTTTCCAAAGATTCAAAATCAGACACAATGAACAAGCAATGAACTATTCTCAGCCCAAATAAACTTTTATTTTGCTTTTCCTTCCTTCATAATATGTTAGTTTGCAGGAAACTAGCAAGATCACATGAGTTGAAATAGAATATCAGACTTTCACTTCTGCTTCTCTGTCTCATGTTAGGAATAACCACAATGTGTTTTATAACACAATTATGGGGAACATATTTGAGGGTTTCTGTTCTTTTCTCAGCAGACAAAAAAACACCTTTCTTAACAGTCTTGTTGCAGAAGCCAAAAACTGTGTGGAAATACTGACTGACCAATTCTCTCATCCAAGCTTACCTTTTCTCATCACATGTCGAAGATTCTGCTAAGGCCTTTTGGTGTAATAATGTATAACACAGCCACGTATGTACATATAACAAAGCTATCAGGGGTGGGGGTTGATTGAATTTATTGGGGTCTAGTTTGCAAAGTGAACAATTCCGAACAATTCAGCGTTTAATAAATGCAACGTCATACTTAAGAAAAACATTTAGGCTTGAGCAGCTTACAAGCAAGCTGCTGCTGCCCCCCGGCGTCCGTCAGACATAAGAGCTGGTCCGCAAGCACAGGAGCTTTAACGACGGGCAGGAAGGGATCCAACATGGAATCTGGTAGTGAAATAACTTCGCTATCTGGTCTCATCCTTATCGCCACATCACAAAAACCAGCAGGACTTTCTCGTTCAGCTCACTCTCTAGGATGAATAGTCATTATTTCACCCGGTCCCTCAATTCCTTTTAAAAGAGTTTATTGCCATCTGAGTTGATTACCTCTTCCAGTCTTTCCAATTAAAAATTAAAAAGCAACTATAACGGTGTCTTCAAATACAGCTGGGGCACAAAATCTCAATTAGTTTTTGTAATGGCCCTTAAAGGGTTACTTTGTTCCATTGTTTGGAATATTTTAGACAAAGAACTTGCCTCCACAGATGCTAAAATTCTGACTCATTTTTAGTTCCTTATAATCCATTACTTAGTTTATTTCTTTATATGTAGATTCTGGGGAAAAAAATCAGAATTTAAAAGTGCTAGATCTCTTGTTTATGAATTTCAGTTTTATGAAAAACTCTGAACTCAGTTGAGGCTTTAGCAGTGTCTTTGTAATGGATTATGCCCTAAAGAACAAATTTTTTCTGCATAGCACCCAACAACGAAAGACAATTGTTTAGAGATCTTATAGGACTTATAGGAATGTTAAAATGCATCTTCACCCAAAACTGATTCAGTAGGACTTAAATCATTATGGCTAAAATCTACAAATTCATAGTAGGTCACAAATTCCTATACCTCATTAAAAAAAAAAAAGTTATAATAAATAGTCTGATTTTAAAAATCCTAAAAATCGTCATAGAAATAAAACTCCCTCTGAAGTGGGTAATAAGCTAATCCATCCAGACAAGCTTTCCAAATGTTTAGATGTCTCCAGTTTGGAAAATACTACAGACAACTACCAATGTAGTATTTTCTTACTAAAAATAAATGTTTAAATGTTTCCTAGCATTTGCAAGTCTAATTTATTGTGCAGGTCATTCTAGTCATGAAAGAAGCAAATGAGAGTACAGTTGAAGAAAAGTCCTTTACTTTGTCTCATGCAATAGTCTATGACAAGAACTGTATTGAGAAATACTAATATTAAGAAATATGACATTAAGAGGTCCGTATTGTTTAATGGGAAGCTTTAGACTCCTTGAAATTCCTTGAGCTTGGTAAAGCAAATACCTTTGGTGCTCAAAAAGACATCTTGGTTGAGGATATTTTTAAATGGAGTGTGCTCTAGTACAAATAAAATGAAATTATGTAAGGTGCACTAAGGTAATAGATATCAAGTGTACATACGTCTCTTTCCTTGCATGTTCACTTGCAGAATCAAGGGAGTTTATCTATGAAGTTATTTTCATAATGATCTATCATTCTCTGTCTTTGCTTTTAAGTTAAATGTGTTTGTAAGAGTTGACAGAATCATAGGTACAACAAATTTTAGAAAGATGCAGCACTGTTAAGAGTATACAAAGATTTTTTTTTTTTTTTGCCATCTTCCTTTTACATGTCAGTTTAATTATTTAATGAACATGCATGAATATGTTTATATTTTATTGGGTTGGGTTGGACTTGATGGTCCTGGAGGTCTCTTCCAACATAATGACTCTGATTCTGATATTATCATGGTTAATAGAAGAAGCAAACATGATTGTTAAAAATGGGAATAATTACACTTTATTTATAAATTGCAGACAATAACTTTAGGTCGTATTTACATCTGTCAGCAACAGAACAGTCCTTGCAGCTCCCTGCATACACCACAATAGATTTTCAAGACTTTGCACTTGCATTACTGAAGGAATTTGAATTCATATGGAATTTAAGAACATTATGACAAGAATTGTTCATGGGTATGATTCCAGCTGTCTAATCAAAACACTAATCAGCTATCCTGTTTTCTGCAGTTTATCAGAGCTGTAATTGTCATGGAAAAATACTTCTCATGCCTCCACCTTTACAATAAAAAGGTTTTCAGAAAAAATCATGAAGTCTGAGTTATGAAAGAACAGGTTGTCCTACAGAGTGCATTCTGACCTTGGCTGCAGATTTACATTTCCATAATGAAGTACTACTAATTACAAATAAAACACAGCTGGTATGCAGATTTAAACCCTCTCATCTTGATTAAATAGACTTTGAAGAAAGGAGCTGTGCAGGGTGGCAGTGAACAGCATCCAACTCTGGAAGTACACTGAATGGACATCAGAGCTTTTGCAGGGCTGTTGCTAATGTACCAGGATCAAGCAACTCTGACAGCTGGATGCACATATTTACTTACTGTACATGAGACAGTGGAGTTAGTGAACCTGCCATGCTATAGACTGCAATGTTGAGGGATAAGCATTGTCTTTTCATTCTGTGTTTATTTGTTATCCAGCATGGTTGTGGTCTTGGTTTATAAACAATGATCTTAGGTGATAACGCACAATACAAAGGAGAAGTAATCATTATGATCGTACCAGAATGGATTCTCCCAATTCCATTATGGAGGCAAAAACTCACACTTCTGACTAATAGATTTGTTATAAAAACAGATAAAGGAGAGTCCTTCAGGTAATTTAATAAATTTTGTTGGAAAATTAGAACCTTAAGTTGTAATTAAGTTCTAATGAAAGGTCCTGCATGGTGCTATTATTTTTTTACTTCAGACTTGAAAAGTTCTTTTTAAGTCTTACACATGTTAAATAGGTGTTCAAATAGATGAGTGGTCTGCCTATTTTATAAAATTTGTTCTCTTCTGGGTTTTTTAATGTTATGTGGAAATTGATTTCATTCAATTCAAGATGATTCAAAGGAGTATGCCTTCATACACATACTTCATACAAAGGAGTATGCGTTCATGTTTGATTCAAGGAGGAATCACATGATCTATTTAATCCCAATCAGATCGTAAATCACAGTACTTTCCACACTCACAACATAACCATTTTGTATATCTGGAGATTTATTCTTCACAGATGCAGAAATGTGGATTAAGGAAACTCCACAGTAAGAAAAATTAGTACTTCAGTGATAATTGAACAAACTGGAAATAAGAAAAACAGATTTAGAAGCTCTTCAGAAAAGGGTTCTACTGTTGTCTACTGACTACAGTATTAACAGATTATATTTTCTGCTGTATTGTTTTCAGTTGCATCTAATGTTACTCTGATTTCCTTGAATTTAATAGTGATGTTAATTTAATTAACTCTATAAATATTCTTGAATTCAGCAGTTATTTCATTCTTTTTAGGTTGTGCTTTTACTACAGTGTGACAAATTATGTTTGGGGGCTTTTCTGATGAAAGACATACTCCACTGATGTGTATGTATTAAATTTGGGTATTTTTCAGTATCACAAACTATTCCCTTCGTAAGACATTTAATGTCCTTACATTTTTATTAGGTTAAAGAAGAAGTTTCCTGACAACTTCTAATTACAGAATCACTAAGGCTGGAAAGGGCCTCCAAGATCATCCTTAGAGTTCAACCTTTGACCAAACACCTTGTCAACTAAACCACAGCACTAAGTGCCATGTCCATTTCTTGAACAGCTGGGCTCAATTCTCTGCTTGTCTTAACAAGGACTGATGATAAATGATGGTGCATGGCTTTGTGAGCTCTTCCTCCACTCCCTCAGTACACATCGGAGAATCCCATCCAGTCCCATACACTTGTGATTGTCCAAGTGGCACAGCAGGTCATTAACTACTTCCTCCTGGATTCATGGTGTCTATTCTGTTCCTCATCCCTGTCTGCCAGGGCTGCCTACCCTGAGGATAGCTGGTCTTACTGTTAATAAATGAGGCAAAAATGGAATCAAGCAACCCAGCCTTTCCCTTATCCTTGGTGACTATTTTTCCCCCATTAATCCAATAAAAGATTGATATTTTCCCTAGCCATCCTTTCGTTGTTAATATATTTATAAAGGCACTTTTTATTACCTTTCACAGCACTGGTCAGATTGAGTTCTAGCTACCTTAATATTCTCTTAATAATATTCTCTCTATATGACTTATTGACATCCTTGCACTTTTCTTGAGTTGCCTGCCCCTTTTTCCAAAGGTGCTAAACTCTCCTTTTTATCCAAGTTCCAGCAAAAACTCCCATTTAGTCTGGCCATGTTTTAGCAAATAGGGATGTCCTGCTCCTGCATCTTTAAGATTTCTTCCTTAATTATGTCNTGTTAATAAATGAGGCAAAAATGGAATCAAGCAACCCAGCCTTTCCCTTATCCTTGGTGACTATTTTTCCCCCATTAATCCAATAAAAGATTGATATTTTCCCTAGCCATCCTTTCGTTGTTAATATATTTATAAAGGCACTTTTTATTACCTTTCACAGCACTGGTCAGATTGAGTTCTAGCTACCTTAATATTCTCTTAATAATATTCTCTCTATATGACTTATTGACATCCTTGCACTTTTCTTGAGTTGCCTGCCCCTTTTTCCAAAGGTGCTAAACTCTCCTTTTTATCCAAGTTCCAGCAAAAACTCCCATTTAGTCTGGCCATGTTTTAGCAAATAGGGATGTCCTGCTCCTGCATCTTTAAGATTTCTTCCTTAATTATGTCCAGCCTTCCTGGACTCCTTTGTTATTAAGGGCCATTTTGCAAGTGACTGCCTGAACTAGTGTCCTTGAAGAGGACAAAGTCTGCCAAAGTATACTCAAGGTGGAGCTTTTGCTCGCCCTCTTTCTTACTTCACGAAGAATAGAGAAACTATCATTCCATGATCAGTGTGCCCAAGACAGCCCCTGACCACCCCACCTCCCACAGCCCTTCTCTGTTTGTGAACAGCAGGTCTGGCAGGGCATGCCCTGGTGGGCTCCCCTACCAGCTGTGTCTGGAAGTTACCTTCCACACACTGCAGGAACCTCCCAGACTGCCTCCTCTCCACTGTGATGGGTTTCCAGCAGACATTTGGCAAGTTTAATTCTCCCCCAAGAACAAGGGCTAAGGATCATGAAACATCCACTGACAGAATATTTCTCTTCATCCTGGCTGGGTGGTCTGTAACAAACTCCCAGCAGGATCTCTGCACTGCTGGCCATCCCTCTGACTGTCACCCACAGGCACCCAGCCTTATCCCCACTGTCCCCGAGCTCAGTACAGCCAAAACCCTCCCCAGTGTACAGAGCCACCCCACCACCTCTCCTTCCTCACCTGTCCCTTCTGAAGAGATTGTAGCCAATCCACTGCAGCTCTCCAGTCATCCCACCACATTTCCATAGCGATAACTACATCACAGCTTCCGGCTGCCAATGGCTTCCACTGTTTGCTATCCATGCTGAGTGCACTGGTGCAGAGACACTTCAGCTGGGCTGTCCATGTTACCCCCAACACTGGCATGTCATCACAGGCTCATCTCTAGTGAGAATTGTCTTATCCCTTTCCCCTTCAAACCTAGTTTAAAGCCCTCTCAATCAGCCCTGCTAACTCAGCAAACCCAGAGATGCAGAAGAGTTTTGCAACACTGATCCTACAGTGTGCTATGCTCCCATGAAATATTTATCCTTTGAGGATTATTACTGAATTTTCCCCCCCACACACTTTTCCTGCTTCTTCCCTGGCTTTTATTTCAAGTGGTTCATCTGTAAGTTAGTCATTTTTGCTGTTGACATTTTTACAGTGAAACAAGCTTGCTCTGACAAAAAAAAAGATTCTGTTGCCCTTTTGGGTGTCTGTTAAAGGGTCACAGCAGAATCTCAGTGTGTTCTTTGCAGTTCAGACAGCCTGTCTTAATCTTTCTCAGAAGGCAGGGGTCTAAGAAAGAACTAGAGGGATCATTCTCTATTTTTCATCATTCTCTAGACTGGAGACAGTACTATTTCTTATTTATGGTTATCTTTCTCTTGATAGCTGCATTTCAAAGAATCGAGATTTGTTGGGGAGGAGGAAGAATTTTAAACACAGTTTTCAAACAGGGAAGGAAGTAATGGAAATTACATACTTATTCTAAGACATTTTCCCTCAGGTGATGTGGCAGCCCAGCAAAGTCAAAGGTCATTGCAAGGACAGATCATCACATTTACAGTACACCATGACAAGGTAATGACTGATTTCACCTCTCTATTCAAAATTATTTTCCTTATGGTG
Source organism: Sterrhoptilus dennistouni (assembly GCA_013397095.1). Taxonomy (NCBI): domain Eukaryota; kingdom Metazoa; phylum Chordata; class Aves; order Passeriformes; family Zosteropidae; genus Sterrhoptilus; species Sterrhoptilus dennistouni. Next base: position 6,913 of record VWZU01000055.1, on the reverse strand, counting down.
TATAAAATTATACATTAGCAGTCCATTTGCAGAGTTCTATCCTAGACAGCGTCAGTGAGGGTATCTATACAGCCTTCCACTCTGTGGCTTGCTGAACAGCAGTATGTCTGAGCAGCCTGACTGGGGGAGCAAAAGACTCTATGTCCTGCACTTTGATCCTGATCCTGACACCCTTGAGCTATATTGCAGCCTTAGGTACAACCCCCAGACCTAGATTTCCAAAAGGGCTCTCCAAACTTTGTTGTTCAAAGAACTTCAAGAGAATGATGACTGAGTAGCATAACTTTTTTGCGGCTCTTTGACTTTTAAAAATGATCAGTCAAGTGAGCCATTGTCCACATAAATAAATAATCAGCAGTTGGAAGTCTTATCGACGTCTTTAAGCAGCATTCTCTGTATTTTAATTAGAATTCTCTGTATTTTAAGCTCTGAGTCTTTAAGTAGAATTCACTGTCTGTCCTTTCTTTTGATCTCTGTTGCAGATGGAACCAGATGGTATAATTCTCACCTTTAATCTCTCTGTTGAATGTAAAAAGATGCTATCAGGTGTATTAAGCAGATGTTGCCCAATGTTTATGGAAAGCTTTTGCATTTTATGACCTGTTTTGCAATTGTCTGAGAAGATGTGGTGCTGAGTTACAGACCACATCTTTGGCACTCAACCTGGAGCTCTGTGCATACTGAACTGAATGTTGCTCAAAACTGAATAGGGGGCACCTCCCCAAACCAGAGGCCACAGAGACCCCCTAAGAGGCCCACACAGGCACAGTGACTCATATTTCATTAAGTGGCCCAAGCTAAACAATTATGCAATATGTAGATAGGTGGGTTTATGTAGATTTCAATGCATAATTTCTCTTGCTTTTTACTCCTTGACATACATCGTCTTTGGAAAACATCCACCTTGCACTCTGCACGGAATCAACAATATTTCCTTTCTCAGAGTCTTTGTTTGTATTTAGGGAGTTCCTGAAATCAGCAACATTATAGGACATCCAGAAGAGATAACAGAAGAACTTAAGACTGCTTTCATCCATATAGTGAGACATTTCCAGCACTATGGTGAGGGCCCCAAGCAACACAACATGGATATTTCTTGAATTTCACTACTCTTCAGGGCTGTTTAAGTGAGAGGTTAATTTTCAAGAGTGCAGTGTTGCAAACACTTAGTTCACATCAGCAGAAAAGAAGCTATGATTTGCTCATTTGTTTGTTTTGTGATTTCTTCTTTTGCCACACCTCCAATCACCCCGCAGAGGTGTTTCTGAGACTGCTGACTGGCAGGTGTGTTTCTTTGAAAATACAGACATTCTGTTGTCACCAGGTAATCCATGTGCCAAAATGGAATACTATTTTTAGCTGCAGTTCCAAGTGTTCCTCACTTCCCAAGAGCTAGAGGTTTCTTCTTTCACCTGAACATGAGAAATATGGTAAACATCTAGGATGTCTAAGGACCTACTGAAATTGACTTTGGATGTTAGACTGGTATGTTAGATTGTACCCAAGGAGTTCTCTAGCAAATGGGATCTACTTAAAGAGTTCATAGTAGATCTCATCATTTACCTTATGCCCTTAATAAGAGGTAATAACTGATGAGTTCCTTCATTATTTTACCCACTTTTTTTTCTTTTTTCCTCCATAAGAGAAAGGTAAATTTTTATGGTGCTACAAGAATTTGTTTCTATTAGACTTTGCATAAGATGCTGATCTGCGTATGGGGACATGCCTACTTTATATCCTGTTTGTTTGGACGAATATATAGGTCCAAAGATTCAATTAAGTACCAGGGAATTATATAAGAAATCTGAATCTAGACAAATAAAATTTCAATGATGGATTAATTAGAAAATGTGAGGTTTAATTTCTGGATAGAATGACACACCCCTCAGAAGTATCCTAGATAAACATCCACTCAGGCAACAAAACAAGGTTGTACTCCTCTCTGCATCTGCTTGGAACTATATCAAAGAACATCCAAACAGCACTAATGATTTGTAACCCTTCATTTAGGAGTTAGTTTCAAATCTAAGATGTAACAATAACCAGGCTTTTGATTTAGTGGCATTATCACCACTTCTGAAATTTTGCTGTCAGGTTCCAAACATTCCATCTTTTACATCTGCAGACAGAAACTGAGCACTTGGAAGGGTCTACAATGCACAGGCTGTGTTTTGTGTGTGTGTGTGTATATGGTATTTTTAAGAACTTCTCTCTCTGCTCTAAGGCTGTAGCATAAGCAGGCCTTGAGTAAGTTTTATGTGAGTTTCATCCTAAAATTTTGAAGTGATATTATATCAGCAGAGTACAACAAATATAGATGTTATCAACAAACTCTAACTCACATTTTTTTGTAATTAGGTAGTCAATATATACTGATTTTATTAGGTATTCTTGACATATACTCTCACTTTCATTTAATTTCCCACCTTTAAATGTTTGGCAGAGCAAAAGGAGAAAGCACAATAATATAATGGATTAATGGATAACAGTTATGCATCCTTCTGACAGACAGCTAGTGAATTCCTAAATTAAAGCTGAACTAGTTAGTCAAGATCTTTGTTTTCTCTCTACTCTCGTCTAAAACTAAATTCTTTCTTCTTTCGTCCAGCATTTCTTATCTCTTCAGAATTCCTTCATTTCCTACCATTTACACTCTGTAGCTAGGTGGGAAAAGACCAACTCAGCATCTGACTTCAGGTCATAATTCAAGCCAGAAATGGATGCCCTTATATAGAAAGTGAAGAACTCCAGGGTTCATCTTGAGTGTTCTCAAATGCCATTATAAAAACCACAACAACCATAAAGAAAAAAAA
>VWZU01000051.1:339475-370296 GCA_013397095.1 Sterrhoptilus dennistouni | reverse complement strand
GGCTGGGCGCGGAGAGAGCGGGGCAGCGCCGGGGACACCCAGCGGCGGCCGCGGGAGATGCAGAGCTCCGGGCGGGCCGGGGGGTGTGGGCTATGGGTGGGAGAGATGCTCCTCCAGCACCGCCCGGAGCGGAGAGTCCCTGCCCAGGAATAGCCGTGGGGGACAGGGAGAATAGCAGAGAGTCCGGGCGGTGCATCAGGGTATTTCTAAGCAAAACGCTGGGGGTGAAGGAGGGCAGAAGGACCCTGACCAGTCAGTAGAGATCTGAGCAGCCAAATGCCTCAAAGCAAAGGCTTTGAAATTAAAACATTAATTTAAAATTAAAACATTCATTTTCGCCCAGTTCCACCATTCAAAGCATGTTTACCACGGAGCAAACAGACGTTGCCCACAGATGTAACTACACTGCTGAGCGCAGCACTGACATGCCTGGGCAAGGGCAGCTCGTAGCCGTCACAAAAATGAGAGGACCCAGTTTCAGAAATGCTCAGCATCTCGTGAAAACATAGATGCCCAAAGGATGCTGAAATGGAGACTGCACTCCTCTGAAAAGCTGACCGTGATGGTGAACACCCTTTCTGACAAGGCCCATCTATCAGATCTGTTCTGATATCCTCTCGGGCTATTCCCGGGTCAGCCAAGCACTCCCAGCTGCTCTCAGCTTCCACTGGTGCTGAGAACAGCACAGCAGCCTCACATCCCTATTGTATTAAACAATAGACATGGGTCAATGAATGCCATTAAAATCTATTGTCTTTATTGAAGTAAGGATGTGGGGTTTTACTGCTAAAACTCTATTATAGTGATTTCCAAATTTCCCCTTATGCTAATAAAACAGCAATCAAACCTGACAGCCACTACCACATCTAGACCTGCAGCCACAAACTGGACCAGATTTCACACCATATCTCTGTACCATCAATATTTTTGCCTGTGACTGGCACTGCAAGAGCAGCTGCATAGGACAGGCCCACTCAGAGCCTGGCCAACTGCCCATCTTTCCAAAAAATCAAGATGCTCCACACTCATGGAGCCCTGATGTACATGGGAAACAAGGATAGTGAAAGACTCCAGTGACCAGTTTCCATTATGTGGATAATTGACAGAATCCTCTTGAGTCTTGATTTCAACAAGAGGGTTAAAAACAAATTCAGAAATAATAAACTAGTGTGTCTCCTAGAGGCTCAAAACAGCCTGAAAATAAAACATGGAGAATTAATCTATCTAGTTGTGCATCCATTGCTTCAGATAAAGTATCTGGAGACCATTCAATATGATAGAAGCAGAATTTTGCTAATATTTCAGTATAATAGGATGAGTTCATTGTCAGTCTTAAGCTTTCCATTGTTCTTCCTCTGACACTTTATAGATGAAAAGTTTTCATACAGCTGTCTATATCTGGATGACATTAAACAACTCCTGTCTACTTCTGCCTTATGACATGTCAAACACAAAGCGCTTTGTTTAATGAATAAGCCATCAAAGTTCTCTAAAAAGGATCAGTGATAGAGAAAGAATGCACTAAAAGTCATCTTATGATCTCTGAAGTTTTGTATCTTACTATGATGGGTACTCAGCCTGCCCTTTCCAAGGTACAGATACATTTCAACAGCAGTTGGAGGAAGTTTGCATCTCCCACAGAGATTTTGGACCGAAGAGTGACTTCTGCTTTTCTTCAACAAGACTCACCTGAGGGGCTGCATTAGCTGTGAGAGTCTGTTGGGCTGATAAATCCTGAAGCTGAGCATTTATTACTTCATCACCTGCTTTCTATTTCTGTAATCACAAAAGGGAATAGTGTAACAAGGCCCCAGTGCAGCGTCGGTGCAAGCCTGGAGTAATTATAAAATGTAATCACTGACTCAGAGCAAACACACCTGAAATCTGAGTATTGTAGAAGAGCCAGGACTGGAAGAACCAATCTGTTATTTTTGACAGTGGCACGAAATGTAAGTCAGAACATTCTAACATAGTGATAGGGAGAATGATGTCAGGCCAAAGACATCTAGTCCAGGTCCATAATGCAAGGTAAAGCACACATTTTGAAATACAGCCTGAGCAGAAGGCATGGATAACAGATTACTACTTATGGAGCTTGCAGGAAAAAGAAAAAGGAGTAACAGCAAGCATTACATGGGGACCAGGTAACAAATTACAACAGATGCATGGCTGAATCTTTAGGCAACTATTTGTTATCTGAATATTTTACTTTACTTTCCCTTCCTCTTCAGTAATAAAGGTATAAAAATGAATTAATTTCAGCTCTACAAAGCAGATTAGTTGGTCTCTTCCTAAGCATGAAGCTTGACTCATCTCCTTGCTCTTTGTTGAGCTGCCAATAAAACTTCACAAACACTCCTTTCCTATAGAGTGAGAATGGGAAATAATTATTGAAGGTGTGACAGACATAATTCTTTCAACTCTGTTGTCAAAGGACAGGACTTGCTCGCCAGGCATAACCTTCTTTGCATCCTACTCATAACACAGTAAATTAATGAGTGTAATTTCTGTTCAAATTGTAATTCATGCTCATGAGAACAAGTGTGAAGATGCCACCAAATCTCAGATTTGCAGTGGCCATGTAGCTGACAGTCTCTCCAGAAGGCTGAGGTCTAAAGAAGTTACAGACACTGATGATGGACTAAACTGAATGGGCCCTAAGCATGAACATCATGAACACCAGAGTTCACACTATCACACCCTCCTTCTTCCATTAATGCTAAAGATTTTACAAGCACCAAGTACATAAGTAGCAGGGAAAATAAATATCCAGAATTTGTCTATCATTCCCAGTAGTGGACCCCAAAACATCTAGAGCTGAATCCCAGATGAACAAAAGCTTTTTTTTTAAACCATGCTAGAAACAAAATTTTTGTAGTGAAGATCCTTGGTGAGGTCACAGTTCATGGCACAGAACTACAGCCTTCCAGAACCCATCTGAGATGGAGCTGTCTATCCCTCCCCTCTTGCTCTACAGTATTAAAATGCAATGTAAGCCAAAAACTGCTAAAAAAAAAAAAAAAAGTGGAAAAAAATACTATAAGGAATGCCAAGCCCTCCCCTGATCTGCATACTTGTCAGACCAGGCCAGCTTTGCGTTCCTTTCCTTCTCCCTCCCATTCTTTAAGTGCAAACACAGTGGCCCTCTGCCAAGGCATTCTGGCTGCAATACATTCAGGCCCAGAGAATTTGTGTTAAGGATCATTTCTCTTCAAACCAGCTGAAGGGAAGCTGATAATTAACCTAGGGCAGGTAGTCAGAGCAAGGTTGTGTTGACTTTGCTGAATAACTTCAGCAAAGAAGCCTGAAAAGAAATGAAAACAACCGGGGAGATCCTGTATTTGTGCTATTCCTGGAGCATCCAGGCCTGCTCCTCTCTCTGTTTAGGTGTCCCTAGAAAGGCTTTTGGGATCACCACAGTTCCCTTACAGCTGTAATGAATCCTCCCCATACATGTTGGCTTGAGCCAATTAACTGTCAACAATTTAACGAGTTAAGTCATTACAGCCTTCAAGATTCAGCATTTCAGCATCCCTACCACACACTGAATCCTCTGAACTAGCTCAGGTCCCAGAGGGGCTCACAGGTGCCAAAAAAGTCATTCTCAGAGGAATATACAGAAAAGGGTCTTTCACAGGTGGCTTTAACAAATGCAGAATCTCAGAATGTGTTAATAGAGATTCAGCACAGGAAATGTAAATCCTGCAGAAGATTAGGACAGCAAGAAAACTGAAAAAAGGTGCATTCTGCAGACAGTGTTGTCAGCAGAAGTTAATTCCTACTTGTTTAATAATGCAAGATGACTGCAGCCAGCCTGTGAATGCCTCTCAAAAAGCCTGTTATCCATAACAGGATCAGGTATCAGAAATCCTACCAGAGAGCCTCTAAATGCATTGGTCTCACTACACTGCCAGTTATCAAAGAGGACAAAGCTGCCTGAAGAACAGTCATGTGAAGCAGCCTCCATTCCCAGCCATTCCAGGAGGCACAACTATCCGTGGCTTAGAGAGGGAAAGAGCAAAACTTCAAAGAACAGGAAAAACAACAACATACAAGAGCATTTTCAGCAAAGGCATCAGCAATCAACAACTGTATTTGCAGGCTCTGGCAAGAAAAAAAAAATCCTCGTAAGAAGAAAGTAAGAGAAACTTGACAAGTAGCAGCCATAACCTAAATCTGGAATGCCAAATTTAATCTCACTCAAATCTTGAGCTTTTCCCTTCAGAGGATAGTGGGTAAAATCTTCTAACTGGTGCTGAAACTCTGACTATTTGACACCTGGGGAAATCACACACAGAGGAAACATTTTGCTAAGGAATGCCAGGGAGGTTCAGGTTCATATTTGTAGCAGTATGTTAAACATCCTTGCAGGTATTTATAGGTGTGTGTAGATGTCAATATTCATATCCAGCTGCATGGAGAGCTCTGGCTGTAAATGCAGACACATTTCCATTGCTTTGCATGTTAAATTCCTGCAGCACTTCTTGCCAATTTGAATAGCAGCCTGACAAAGCAATATTCCTTTCCTTTTTATACCACTTTTAGAGCTGGAATCTCTTTGTAAGTAAGAATAATTATGCAAGAGCTGTGTCTTGTACCTGGAAGGGAGAGCAAAATGCAAGTGGCTTTCCAGATGAGGAAGCTTATTTACAGCTCCTGGGAAAGCCCAGATGAGCTCAGCCATTTGGTTGCAGTGGAGCCTGGTGGAACAGAACATACCGATCTCATTAGTGTCCCTCACACTTGGCACTATCGTTCACAAGAAAAATGAGACAGTAACAAGCCTGAATGCAAAGTGCAGCAACCTCTCCCAAACCTATAGCAGTGCTTTGATGTGACACATCACAAAAAGCAGGCGCTGTCAAAAGCTGATGTATGGCAGAGTAAAAGGGCCCCAAGGTCAGAGAGCTGTCCTTCAATAGAAATCACTTTCCTTTTTCCTGTCCTAATTGGGGTGCATTAGCATCTTATGAACTACTATATTGTCAGGTTTGGGTTTTGTTTTTGGTTTTTTTCAAGGATTTTTTTTTAAAGAAAGCTTTTATTTAAAAGATACTTTCTTGAATTTTCTGACCACAGAGGGACAGCTTCTGGTCTGGATTAGCTTCGCATTAACCTAAATTTTTACTCCACATCAGAAAGTGGCAAACACAAAGCAGAGAAGTTAGCTGAGAGAAGACAGTAAATTTGATAGAGTCCATATATTGCTATCAAATGGCAAGCTGAAAATGACAATTCTATGAATGTGCAGGAAGCTCTGAAATATACAGCGTGCCACATTTTCGATTTTGTTGGGAAAAGAAGCATATCTAATGAGTGTTATTAGATATTAGAGACACACCAGTCTCCCCTCTGGAATCAGCCACATGTGAACAAGCCTCAGCAGTGATATTCCAGCTTTCCCAGCACTAACGCCAGTGCTGGCAGGGACCAGTTGGCCTCATTTAGTTAAAGCCTTTCTTTTCTGAATACCAGCACTATCTACACAGAAAAGCTGCAAGCAGCTGTTTTAGAGAGAAATCAGCTTTCCTTTTCACATAAACTACATGAAAAAAAACCAATGATGGACAAATGGAGTAATGGTATGTGCTCTACCAGCACTAGGAAGGAACTGAAGATACACAGGTATCGCATTTAGTCACTGGGACATTAACTCTGATTATTGGGCAGGAATGTGGATGACAAATCACAGAAAAACTCATCAAAACAGAGCCCCTCCTTATTGGAGCTGAAGATTGTTCAACCCAGACTGTGCCACAACAGAATATAAGCCTCAGGCCCTTCTATAGTTTTCCCTGATTATGCCAAATCTCTTGGTATTTTTGTTTCCCTGTTTAATTTGCTGGGTTTATTACAACAGCCTGTGTTGTAGAGCAGCTTCATTTCCAATGCTGGCAATGTTCCACTCTGGGATTAGCAGCTTTTGTCCAGGTAACCTGCAGAGTTCAGAGCCTAAACATGAGATGCTGAGGAGATAATTGAAACTCTTAATAATCTTTGAGCTCCCCTCCTCTATGCTCCTGGATTGGCACCATCTCCAGCCTTGGATGGGGATCAACTCAGCAGGAACACACAGAAAGCAACAGGCTTTTGTTATTTTGGCTGAAAACTCAGGCCAAGTACTGATTTTCCCATTTTATGCATAAAAATAAATGGTAATTTCTGATGGAGCTGGGGGTGACACAGCAGGCCATCCCTCAGAGCCCTGCTGGCATCTTGGCTTCTCCCAGCCTGAAAATATGTAGCACATCCCACTGTCACTGTGGGAAGGTGTAGCACCTGTCTCCTCCTGGTTTGGGCTTTAGAGAGAACTTGAATTTGTCAGTAAAATAACCAGAAATTCTATAAATACTAAGGTAGGTGATAATAGCATTGTTATTGACAGTTTCCTATTGTTTCTAAGGCAAAATCAAGCAGTCTAGAGAGATTTAGCCTTTATGTAGCTATGAAAAATAAGCTGATGAAGCAGCCTGAGAAAACAAAGTACAGCTATCTCTTAATTACATTTCAAGGATAACTGATACCTCATATTGGAGCTGGCAGCACTTGACATAAAAATCAATATGTTTGTGAGAAATGGGAATGGCTGAAATAGTCTCAGTGCTTTTGGATGATGTGTGACTGGACTGTGCCATGCCCACGTCCTGGCTCTCTCCTTTCTGGTGTCCAGCATAAGACTCTTTTTGGTTCCTCTCCAACCTGACAGATAATAGCAGCTGTCACTGAAATCACATCAAAGCAGCACAGGAACATGATTAAACCAAGCAGCCTCCAGGGAAGTTTTCTGAAAAAGTGCTTGAACTGGGAGTTTGCGTGGACTGAATGACACAACTCAGAGCAAGGATTTGGAATGACTTCCAGGCCCCATTGAGAAAGTAATTTCATCTGCCTGAACCTCAAATTTTCCATTTGCATACCAGTCTTGCCATGCAATGCTCTTCCTGAGAGGTATATGATCACATAAGAAGCTTTGAAATTCTCTGTGAAATTGCATTTTTTAAGGTTATTTGGCTTGCAGACCTCAAAGGAGCAGAATCTGAAGTCATTGATTTCCTACAATCCTGAACCTTAGAAGAAGAGAGTCCTAGTTTCACATGAATATACAAACTTCTCTACTTTTACATTTTACATTCGTTTCTTTCCTGTATGGCTTCTTAGACTGAATGGCTTTGCATGTACATGCATTAAAATCAATGTTTTCCAAGATTAGTGAACTCTTCCTCACGTTTTACAGTTTTCCAGCTCTTTTTCATCTACTGGGACATTAAAAACAATGCCAGAGCTCTGTAAGCTTGGTTTTAACAATCCCAAATGGCCACTTCAGGACAGCACATGGGAAGACATCACACTGTGGACAAGGAAGCTGAATACAAGACATTTATTTCTCCCTGTGCATCATTCCCCACTGCCTGGGATTTCAAAACTGCCAAGGAGTTACAAAACCAAACATCACAGCACAGAACTTCCAGCCAGAATCAGTCTCCAGCTCCAGTTGCTCAACTCCACTTGCCAAGGATGGATACATGGGCTTGGCCTCATCCCCCTTAAGTTGTTTATGATTTACTGTATTAGCTCCCAGCAGGGCAAGCAGGGCTAGTTCCATCAATAAAAGGCTGGAATAAATAAGTGAAACTCCACCAAGGGCAGCATAGAAACAACTCTAGTTAAGCAACCATTCTTTGAGGTCAATTATTTATTACCTGCAGCATTTGGAACACATCTTACTGCTCAAGGTCAATACACAAATGGTGGACAGTCACATCCAAAGAAGAAAGAAACCTAAACTTTTGTATTTCCATACATTTTTCCCCTTAAATTCTCTCACACAAGGCTATTATACCAACTGAGTACCACCAAAGTGTGGCTGGAACTAATAGAATATCATTTCAGTAAAATAAGCAAACCACTCACTTGAGGAACAGAAAAAAAAAAGTCCAAACAAGGGGAAGATATAATGCCTGCAGTCAAGACATGAATGGAAAACACAGAACAGATGAAGGCCATCAAAGAAACAAAATTAAGTTATTTCAGAATAAATTTCTAGATTTACACATTTGGCTACATATACAAACATCTGCATTTCCCAGCTACTGGAATGTTCTCACTTGGATTAACTCCACAGTCAGCATTGCATCTTGATCACAATCAGACTATTTGGGATGCCATTGCAATAAAATACAGCAGCTGAAAACGTTCTCTCCTTTCCTACTTATGTTCCCTAGAACATGCTGTGCCCTCTGTCATGCTGTTAGTTCTCTTAGCAACAATACACCATTTTAGTGGGACTATTGGTATTTTTTCCAGTGTGACAAAGCATTCAGCTCTGTAACCTTGCTCAATGAGATCAAACACCTTCCAGTGGTCCTGACAATGACACATTCTCACAATACAGCTGGATTTCCAAGCGCCCCTTTTGGACTATGGAACCACTGTAAAAACAGATATGTAAGACACTGTACGAACACTTACAACAGTCCCTTTAAATGCTGGGACAGCTCTCTCTAGGTTAAAAATAATTTTAGAGGGGTAGCACATACATTCTTAATGTTTATCTATACACTTATTTGTCTATACACTTACTGTTTATCTATACACTTGTTCTCTTCTCATTTAGCATTAATATTCCCATTCATGCTTCTATAAATGCTGATGCAAAGCAATATATGAGGTGATATCCAATTTCAAGTGGCAAAGCAACACCCAGATGTAACTTGACCTCCATAAACCATTTCAGCCTTTGTATTTAAAGTAGTCATCATTATAAATCTCCCTCCTGCGATCTCAGCTATTACAGCTGCATGCAGAAGAGGGCTCTCTATTCCAGTGCTTGTGTTTTGGTATCTGACATACGTATTCCATTCTGGACTCCCTGCAGTGCTGTTTCCCTGGCTGCATTCCCAGGATCCTGTGCTGCATCATCTGTACAGGTTTTCTTCTCCCTGCGTGGCTTCTCCCAAACATCATGCCTCTTTATTGGCTTGTGAATCCCAAATTCCTTTGGATACAGCTAGTCACTATTAAATTTGAGGATTTGCACACTGATTAACAGCAGAATGGGATCTGTCTTTGGGTTACTATGAAACATTTGTGCTGTTACAAGGCACATCGTTTTCTTCCAAGGGTATATAAAGGTTTTTATATATGTAGTTTCGTTTTATTTTTTTTAAACAGAAACCCCTCTCTGGTTAGTAACATTGTTCTGTCACACAGCCAAAACCTGCAGAGGCTGTGACAAATAGGGAGGTCATGGTCAAATTTAATAAGAACTCACATTCCCTTGGAAATGCCACCAGGGAGCAGACAAAAGCAAGCATTTGCTGAGCTCCTTGGGGGAAAGCAGAGCGTTTGCACTGAAGCCCTTGGTATGCAGATGGTGTCGCCGCCTTTCGAAACAGGCTTAGGTTTGAAACCTATGGGAACAAGCTGCTGGGGCTGAGGCTGCGGGGGAGAGCGAGCCCCGGGGTGGCTCAGGAGCGGCACAGGCTGCACATGAGGATGCCAAGGGCTGGCTCTTTGTTCTCACAGCTCTGCCGTGTCCCAGGGGCAGCGGGGAAACAGCTCTGCTCCCTCAACAGAGAGAGAAGAGAGAATGGTATTGATAAATGGGGGAAACTTCAGACAGCGAGCTCTCCATCGCTGTCCAGCTCTGGAGACGGGGGGCTGGATCCCCGGCTGGGTCCTCCCCGACCCGCAGCGGGGACGGGCCACCGGCGCCACCGCCTGGCTGCTGGGGCTGCCCGGGCTCCTAAAACCATCCAGCTTCTCCCTTTTCACTTCATATCCCTGGCTCCTGGGGTGTAGAGGACGCGAGGCACAGCGCCCTGTGACTGCCACAGCAGGAAAGGCACGGCTGTGCTGCAGGGGGGACAGGGGACACTCCGCTGGGACCTTGGCAAACCAAGCCACACTCACAGCACGGGTGACAGAACCCTTGCGCCTACCTGTGGTGGGCTTCAGCCGACTCTCAGCAAGCTCTGAAATGGCTCCTGTTGTGATGGTCTTCTTCAGCCTGGAGACTCCCGAAGCTGCTGCTGCTGCCCCAGGTTTTGTGAGCATGTCCTCGCTGCTTGCCCGCTTCAGCTGTGACACAGAGGGTGGGACAGGTCAGGACCCCGAATAGTCCCAGCAGTTGGTTCAAAATGCAAGATTTCCTTGTTAAAAATTAACATTTCCATAAAGTAACCCCACGGGAATATTGCCTTGATAACTGGAGTACATCATTTTTGTATTTGTGCTGCACTCTAGGTTTTTGTGAAGTGAGTTAAGAGATAAAACACTGTTCCAACAATGAAAAATGGAAATGGGAAGACTGTTCAAAAAGGCAAATAATTGAAAGGCAGGGAGAAAACAGTTTACAGGAGTGGTCTATTGGCAACTTTTTGGGAAGGAATCTCTGGTGACACAAGTCTACTCTAAGCGCCTACTGAAGAAACCCATGGGACACAAGCACAAGGTAAGATTCAAAGAGAAACACTGATATTATCTTGCTTCAGCAAGCAGAAGTTGCAGTTTATCTCAGAACTTTGGTAAGCTGATTCCCCATTTGTGTGCCTCTAGTAACAGACTCTAATTTCAGGAAAAATACTTTAAGTATTTTAAGACCAAAGCTTTGGAGAGTCTCCCTAGAGCAGTAGTTTTTCTATACTCTTGAGTTTGTGGACACCCAAAGTGTTTTCTCAAATGAAAATCCACTTCCTTTGAAGTTGTCCAGTGACACCAGGGGGTCCCTGAAGCACAGACTGAACACCACTGCTGGGTTAAGAGAAAAGAGAGCACACTACAAGCACTGCCCCTATTTAGTGGTTCCTGAATGTGAAACATTTTTAAGCAAAATGAAATCTTTCAACTCTAATTCCTTCCCCCTTTCATCTCCTCCTCTGACTCAGAGTCTGTGGTTTCCTGGACCCTGTGAGCCCATAAGTTTCAATAGCAGAAGTGTTGACGTGCTCCAGGATACCAAACAACGAACGTTTTGCCTCCTGGCAGAGGTTTTGTCAGCTCACTCTTAGGAGAATGGAACAACCTGACTTTCTGACCTTTAGAGAATTCTGCAGGCTCTCTGAAGTAATTTCTTCAATGTGTTCTTTCTTATAGCAGCAACTATGGTGCCTTTCCTACCCCCTTTCTTCAGGGAAGCCACTTTGATGATTTTGCATTTGCAGCTGGATGACAATTTGAAGGCATTAGCTGTCATTAGGAAGAAATGTCTCTACAATTAACACTAAATTTAATAAAGCAATCGTATCAGATTTCCTGATTAGTGTCTTCAGTAGCATTCCTTCAGAGATGCTGCCTCAACCACACAGCACAACCTGCCTGGAGAACTGAAATACCCTATTGGTAATGGTAGCTAGGATTCATAAAATGCATTTGTTACATTACAATATCTTCTGTTAAGATATTTTGCCTTGAAGGGAGAGGCACAGGCTTTTAGGAATGCTGGAAATTCATTAATAAATCTCTTTGAATTTCTTTACACGTGTAACTATCAGCTGAACTAAGAATTTGCCATTTGTTTTTCTCCATCTTCAAAGTTTAGGCAATTCCCTCACCCACAGAGTGCACAGATACAGTACATGCAAAATACTTTGAAAAACGTGTATTAATCTAATACACAACAGAATTTAAGTCCCTCTACACAAAATACAGGGGATGTAGAAGTTTAAGGACTAAACCAAAGACTGGAATGCTTGAACAGTTTCCAAGAGTTAGTACCTTGCTGAGCCGGGATTCAAAGGCAAGGGAAGTGGAGGATTTGGATGTCTTCATTCCTGTGGAGGTGGTGGAAAGAGGTTTTCCTCTGTCAACCCCATGGCTGCCTTGCTTTGTTATTGTACTCCAAGGCCTGGCACTACTCTTCATTTTCTTCCCAAGTAACTCAGTATACAGACTCTAAAAAAAGCCAAAAACCAAAATGTTAATATGCACTTATGCACTCATACAAAAATAAAACTAATCTATATAGAAAGGGCAAGAGAGATATCTGGCATGAGTTTAAAGGGCTGAAAAGGCCATGCTAAACTTAATCCCCTCTCTCACAAAAATCAGCACTGGGCCTAAAGAAACCTTTAGAGCAGGCCACAACCACTTTTACCTTTCACACCAACCACAGAAGGACCATTAACTTTCTGGGGGACTGTTTAAGTCCCAAAACCTCTCTCAGGCACAGCAGAACACCTGTGAATGCTGAAGCACAATGAAAGAGTAACTGAGAACACTGAAGCCCACAGCAATCTAAAGCAACCTTGGGATAAAAGGAAAATAACTTATTTTACCATTTGATCCACTATCTTCAACTGAAATAACACTCACTTTTAGAAAGTCACATAAGAAGCAAGTTTCCTCAGACAGATGGAAAATATATCTTTAACTTATCAGTCTTCTAGAGGAGCAGCAGTTGATGTTACCACAGTGATAAAAAAGATGTTTCTCAATACCAAGATTCACAAAACATAGTAAAAAAAAAAATATATCAACTTCCTTGCAAACAAAGATCCAGATCCACTACTCCTCAGAGATAAGCTTATGCAAGAGAGAAATCCTGCCAGGAATCAGCAAATAGACGTGATTTCCTTTTTTTGGATGTAGCTGAACACATCTCAGCTGCCAGCAGGAACAACTAGCCTGTTTCTCTCAGTAGGCTGACAGCTGCCAATTAAACAGCTCCCTCCACTCCTGGAGATCCAAGTCCACACATTTTCACCAGCCACTGCCCAATCCAAACCATGAGCAGAATAAAAGAATTATTTGGATATTTTTTCAAAGTCCCACCAGCCTGCTGCGCTGGGAATGGGAGGGAGGGGAGGTGGCCTGATATCTCCTGTCCTCCCCCACTTTGTATGAGCAATATTCTTTCTTCATTTTCCAAAATAGACACAGGATGTAGCTGTGGCTCAGCCTTGTGTAGGCAGAGGGTAACTTGCTCCTTGTCTGTTAAACAGGTAACCAGAATATTCACAGGCACAGGCTTTTAGGAATGCTGGAAATTCATTAATGAATCTGAACTAAGCTGAACTAAGAATTTGCCATTTGTTTTTCTCCATCTTCAAAGTTTAGGCAACTCCCTCACCCACAGAGTGCCCAATAGTGTGCACAGAGAAGAAAAGTGAGCTTGGACAGCAACATTTTGACAGAGACACCAAAACAATTTATTCCTAGCCGAGTGAGGAGTGGCTCTGGTCACATTTTACATCTCATAATTTGCTTTGTACCTGATTTCACATTCATAAAGAAGAGCATTCACTGAACTCCCAGGACACGGATGTGTCTGGGGCCAGGGTGGATTTGACAGTGACAGCACCATCCAGGTGCCAGCACGGTCGGTTGAGGGAGCTTTCTGCACGGAGGTGAATGCAATGTCAAGTGCTCAGCTGCTGCTCCACAGAGAACAAAACCAGCAAGTGACATTCCCTCCGCTTGTCCTTGGTGCCTCTGGCAGGGAGGGCTGTCTGCTCTCTCTCCACAGCAGTTCCCTATCAGCTCCCAAATAAAGGAATTAAAAAGTTAGTAGTTGTTGCTAAGTATAGGCATTACCCCATTAAAATTCTGAACGCATCCAGTGAGGAGCCATCCACTGATCTCATTAAGAGTCTTTGATAATGATTATGCTGATCACTGCTTTAAAGCCCTGACAGATGTGTAAACTATATTACAATAGCTGATATTATTTAGCATTTCCACAGCTCATGATCCACCTTAGCAAGCTTTGGTGCTTTGCAATATTTAAAAACCTATCTTTTAACAGGCTTGTAATCCTTTTAACAGGCTTTTAACATTCACTGTGTTTATATGGGTGAACAGGCAACTACACATGCAAACTCTCTTGCTGATTAGATCTCCAAATTATGCAGATTTTGGTTTTTTGCAGATCCAGTGGTTGCACATACACCGCTTTATCATACCCTCTGGTTTTCTCCATAACTGTACCTCATATTTTCCTGCCTTAAGCTGTACAGATGCTTTCTTGATATCCAAAGGAATTTAATTTTGAGTCATCCATGACATTTTCAAGTTACAGTGGAGTGATATGCTCATTAACCACGATGTTAGGAGTAAAAGGAAGAGGTACTTAAAAAAAAGGAAAAAAAATCCAAACCACAACTCAAGAAATCCAGCCAGTAGCCTGAGGCAAACTGGCTTTTTCATGTAAAGAGAGCTCAATTATTTGCCATGAGGATTCAATAAACATTTTACTGCACCAAGCAGATGAAACTAAAATTGAGAAGAAATACCTGGATTTATTAGTGTTTATTATTAATTTTCCACGTATTTATAGGAGAACTGGCATTTGTAAAAGATGGAGTTAAGATTTCTCAGGTATTTGGCTAACCTGAATTTGCCTTGTAGATAAAGATTTCCATCTCTGAAGTGGGATTCCAAGACTTTACACAAGCCTTATATGTACTTCAAAGCATCGAGCCAGGTTGCACACTTCTTAAGCTGCTTTCATTCCTAAGTAGGTGACACATATTTGAGTTATTAGAAGTACTGCTTCAGGTGGAGTGCAAAATAAAACTACTTTTAAAAAAAAGTGAAAAAAACCAAGTCCAGCAGTTCTTTGATGAGAGCAGAAAATCAATTCTCAGAGTCAACATCAGCTTTTCCCCTCTTCCAAATGCAATTTATTGCATTACAATGGAACAAAGAAAACAAAAAAGCTCCATGGAAGGTGTGAGCAGTGGGGACAGTGGAAAACCCTGAACTTCAGCATCAAGAAATTGCTCATGGAAGGAGCTCGTGGCAGCAGTGAACCAAAATATTAACTCGGCCATCCCAAATGTCTGCAGCCAGGCAGGAATCAGGACACCCAACACTGGCAAGGAGGTTTCTCTTATCCTGGTGTAGAAACAGCACATTTATTAAAAACATCAAATCCAGCTCTTATCTACTTGTCTTAGGAGTAACTCTGCTGTATTTTCACTAAATATCAGCCTTTCCTTCCAGGACCCCAGAGAGATTGATTTGATCTCTAGGCTACCCCCAGGGAGACTTGAAAGAGAAGCAGCTTTCCACAAGAGACACAACCAAGCAGTTTCTGCAAACACAGGGACAAAATTCACTTGTTTTACACCCATTGTGTGTCAATAAATTTCAGATGAGAGCTGCTTCTCATGGGAAAATGACTCGCTTTAAGCAATGCCTGGAGCTCTCTGGTTTCATTCTTTATTTTTGCACATTTCACAGGGAATTTTCCTTAGGAAGCAGACAGAATTACCACCATCCTGAGATTCAAAGTCCTTCTTTGGCATCAGCCAGAGCAGGGCACTCAGCTGGTCAAACTAAATCCCTGTAGCATGCCCTGACCTGAGCTGTAGTCTGAAAATGAGGAAGTAACCCCATACTGAAATAAATGAGGACTCAGCAAGATATAACTTCAGCAAAATTGGTTCTAGTGCCAGACACTTCCAGACTGCAGGGGTTTGGGGTTGGTTTTTTAAAAATTTTTTACACCCAAAAGTGGTGACTGAATACACCCCTCCTCTGAAACAGGTACTGCAGATGATAACCAGGTTTACCAAAAATGTAAAGCTGGTCCTGACAGAGCTGCTTCTCTCAGTAATCCTCAGAATTCCCTGCAGGCATCAGCCTTTAAAAATTCAGGCCATGCTATACAGTTCATCCTTTCTTACTGATATTTTTAAAGGGTATTTGGAATATGTTGATGAGGACTGTTTTGGCAGTTGGCAGAAGTTCTGCAGCCAATTTTACCTGAAATTTTACTGTTTTATTAAAGGCTGAAAACCCAGACATTTCTTTATTAGTCAGTCCACACGCATTTATTAATAAAAGTCTTTAGAACCAACCTAGAATGATTCCCATTTTATGACTAGAAAAACTGGATTAAGAATTTATCCTAACTCACAGGCAGCCAGCATCAGCAGAAACAACACCAGGGCTCCAGGATCTTTAGACTTGGCTGTGGATCAAAAGAAGAATTCACCAGTTCTGTGGAATAAACTTCTAGGATACACATTCTCCTGACTGTTAAAGGCTATTTTATTCTGAATAACTAAAAAGAATAGATAGGTTGATCTGAGTGATGATGGGCAATATTACTTCACAGTCAAGAAACCTAGGAGTTGCACTATTAAATAAATAAAAATTATTAGCATATCTGCAGAAATGAAATTACAAAGGAAATTCTCTGTTGGGGGCTGGAAATATCTGTACCCCACATACTTTACACAATTTAGGTTTTAGTGCCCGTGCGTCAGGACTCAGCAGGACACTCAAATTAAAGCGGAGTCATGCACAAGATGCTTTGGGAAAAGGAATGAAATAAAGCATTATGAAAACTCATTACTGAATCTGGAGAGGAATGTGCCAGATGGCAGCAGCTTCACCAGGACCTGGGAAAGCTCAGCAGTCCTGAAGGATGACCAAAGTCCCAACTCTGCAGCTGAGGCTCTCAAAGGACACAGGTGTGACTTTGGTGGGTCAAACCCCACAGTCCCCATTGCCATTTCCCTGTAACTCATTTACTTTTCATCACACCCAAAGGTCAGACTATTCCAGAAGCTTTATCACACACTCTGGAATTCAAAGCACGATTTTCTTTTCCCTTTTTTTTTGGTAAAATCTGCATCATGCTTCTACTATTTTCCTTCTAATCAACTTCTGCTATTTTCAGACAAACTATCAACTGGAACATAGAAATATCTAACAAGTTCAGTAAACTGTAAAGCATTTTCTAGTGGCACGTAGGAAGCTCTATGGCAGGATAGACAGCTGGGCTAAAATAGAATTCTTTTCTGCCTTTCACATCAATTAACTTTAAACAACAATTTTTAGGCTTGACAGATGCTTCCATATGACTCATCTTGATTTCTTAACTGATATTAGGAATCAAACCAGGGGAGCTGATCGTCCAAATACAGTAATTGGTAATGTGGAGATAGATGGCATAGAGAAAAATCCATTTGGAAATAAGATCAGGCTAAGAAATAAAAACAAACTGTTCCTGTTTTGGTCACCTTTAGCAATTTTCCTCAGGCATCTGCTCCTTTTATCTCAGTAGAATTCCTGTATCTATCCATTCTCTCTTTGTTTTAATTCCTATTATCTTGGTTTTGGTGTATTTGAGGCTCTCAGTGCAAACTTCCTCCATCACTCCTCTAAGCAGAGACTTGCTGGATTCTTGCTGGTACAAAGCTTAGCTTTGATTAGAATTGGATGAAAAAGTCCACCAAAAAAAAAAANAAAAAAAAAAAAAAAAAAAAAAAAAAAAAAAAAAAAAAAAAAAAAAAAAAAAGCCAACAACAAACAAACCAAACCAAGCCAGACCACCTGCTTCCACCCAAACACAACTCAGACAAAAAAACCCCAACAAAAACCCAACGTTTCCCAAACCCTCATCTCTAAAGCTTCTCCTGCTTTTGCTGTCCAAAAGAAATCAATTATAAACCTGACCCCAGACACTTCACAGTTTCCTCTGGTCTACCCCAGCAGACTCTTTCCAATCTCATTTGCAGCAGAATTTTCATGGTTTGCTGGTAGAGGACCAGGAGACAAGACATCACTTGGAAATTTTCATGTCCAGACAGTAGGGCAGATTCTGCTGGTTTTATTCATGCCTCAAGCAAAGATGGTTTTAGTGCTATTATTATTTTCCAACTTTTAAGAGTGAAGAAAGCTGTACTATAATAAAACAGCTAGGGAGCTGTAGAATTCAAGTCATTTTGCAAGGAGTTAAAAATGCTGTTAAATTTTAGACACAGAACTACACAGAAATGAGGATACAGACATTCTCAAGGTCACCCATATAGTTGGGTTGTAGCTTGCTTTGCATTTTTGTTTTAATGGTTCTTCTGTAGAACCCTTAAACATCAAAAGAGCACTTTCAATGTGGCATGAGATGAGAATTTTCTCTCCAGGGGATACAGCTCTACCTCTCCTCTATAAGCAACTATGGGAGAGCCAGTTCCTTTCCTTCCCCCCATGGTGTCAGATGGAAATAGATAATGGAAATCCCTTGAACTTCCCAAAGACAAAGTTTATCTGTGGTTACAGTGCTAAGTGACCAGCTCACATTTTTGTGTTAAAACTTTTCTTGCTTATTTTCCTCACTGTGTTTTCAATAATTCCCTAAAATTGGTATTTATTAAATAGCACACAAATGTACTGAAAGGTTCCAAGGATGTCCAAAGTACATCAGAGATGGCCCAGGCAATGACAGGTCCAGGCAGCCACATGTGACAGGTTTCCAGCCATCAACCCAGCCTCCAATGCCATCCCAACAAGGCAGGCCAGCAACTGCAAAACTCCGTGTCCCAACATCATTCAAAATAAAATCCTCTTCCCACAATGACAATTAGAGCCATTGATGACTTTTTCAGGCATGGAGAGCACTGCAAAACCTTCTGCCCACCCTCCTCCACAGAAGCTCTCCCTGGAGTTTTGGATTTGTCAGCCTTTCACTGGTTGTTAGATCACACGAGAAAAATGCAGAAATCACAACAAAATCCTCATGTGTGTGCATGGATAAGGAATTGGTTCAGCTGCATTTCCCTTGTCCCTGTTCCATGCTGCTGGCCATTTCTGAGACAGGAAAACACATATCTTTGCTGTCATCAGCACAGTGACTGATGCTGGAAAACCAAGCCAAAGCTGTACTTGGAGATGTCTGGGAACATGCTCATCCTGTATTTGAATTGCACTGTCTGTACATGGATTCTCCATCTCCTCCTCCTCCTTCCTCACATTGATTATCTAACCAGTCACCATTACACAGCTCAGAAGAGAAACGCTGCTACCTCCTTAGGACCCCATATCTTATAAATGAGAGGATAAAGAAAGAAAAATCCCAACCCAGCTGTAATTTTCTACGTGATGTGGCACTTCTGAGTCACAAACACCACGTTACTGAAGGATGTACAGGAAAATTCAGGAAGGCTAAAAATGATGCATTGATTCCAAACTCCCTTTTTGAAGTTACAACCATGTTATAATCGTGAAGAATTAGGTCACTCTGGGCTCTCCCCAATATGACTCTGTCCTGAATAGATGGGTTTATTTCATGTTCAGCATATTCAGGTTGAGAACAAAAATTTTTTAGAGCCATTTCAAGGCAGCTATTGCTCATTAATCCGGGTTCTTTGAACTACTGTCCCAGTGAATACAGCACAAAACAAGTGACACATTCGGCCACTTCATGTTTTGCCAACCCACAAGAAGGAAGAGAAGAGGGTTTCATTTCAGATAGAGCAAGAGCTATGTAATTGCTGAAGAAATTAAGAATAATTACGAGTGGTTTGCCTGATAATTACCTGTCATTACGATTTTCTGTAACATAGAGGGCAGATACAACTACAAGAGAGAAAAGGAATGATGATGTTTTGCTGGAATAGCAGAGATGCACAGCATGTGGCTACATGGTAGCCCGGACTGGTAGAGACTGGCAGCTTCCCTGTTCCCTCAGAGCATGGAGGGATGGTACCAGAGGCAATGCATTCCATGGAATTCCACCTGATTCCATCCTCAGCTTCAGCACAGACTCATCACATCCCCTCAGCCATGCAATCTTACCATGCCTTAGTTTTTTCCACTGGTAAAAATGGGATAATAATTGCTCACTAAATAGGATATTTATGAAGATGGACTCATTCGTTTGCCTTGGAAAGTAACCCCACAGAAAAAAAAGGCAAAAAATTAGATTAATCAACATCTGTCACGCAGCACGCAAGCGAGCAGCCTCACAGATTGCCACATGCTGGGATGTTTCCCTGACTCCCGTTTTCCATCCATCACAGTGCAGAGAAATAATTGAGATCTGGAAGCTATCCCTTAAGGAGATATTTATCACCCATTAAAGTACAGAATAGCTCACTTGAAGTTCATAAACTGGGCACTTCTGAGCGTTTATGAGCGACAGCGTGAACTCCTGACAGAAAGGGCTCTCTGCAAAGATGAGGACAGAACTCCAAAGCTGCGGGAGAAACCAAAGGACTTCTGCATTTTAAAAATATTCATAACCAACAGGAAGAGAACAGACGTAACCAACAGCACCAACAGTCTGCAGCTGTGACTTTGGGGGCCACTGATGGACTGAATGACCCACCGTGATGGGATACAAAATGAAAATAAATTGGTTTAGAACTGCACAGGAAAGGGAAGGGGGGTAGCACACAGCCATGAGCACGTTAGGATGAGGGATTTTTGCAGTAGTTACCTGTCAAATTGTGCAGACAAACAACACTGAGCTAATCAGGTATCCTCTCTCCTGCTGAGGTTGCAGGGGCAAAGAACACTTTAATTTAGAAAGAAAGAACCAGAAAAGATCAGTAGGGGATATCTAGAACTGTACACAAGAGAAAAAGGTAGAGAATCCCTGTTTTCAAACCAGTTCTACCACTAATCCTTTACTGCTACACGCACAGGGCTTAATTAACATCTCCACAACTTTGCCATATTACCTGCCCTATAAATGCTGTTATTATGACAATTGTTTCTATGACCAATCTTCATCCACAACACAATTTTAAAGACAACAGTCGAGATGCTGTAATGAAAGGGTTCTGCTGAGAACCTTGACCAGCTCTGAGCTGTGGGGCTGTAAGAGGGACTGCTGGAGTGCCCCCAGTGCTTTCCCTGCTCCCACAGACATGAGCTGTCAAAGCTCCTGGCTCAGCAGCCCATTCCCTTCTGCCCTTCCTACACTGGGCTGTGCACATGCAGCAGCAGAGGAAACTCTGCTCTGCTCTTTGCTTCATTTCACTCGGGGAATGACTGTAAATTGCCACAGGAGAAAGTAGGAACAGAAACAGCTTCACCCCTTCTGTCACTAAATCTATGTAGCTGAGCAGGAGGAAAATACAGTAGCCAGTTCTCATGAGGGGATTTCTTCTTCTGGTTGTAATGGCTTTTAGACCACTCCCAGCACATTTTCAGCTAACAGAGACTTATTTACCCTATTTTTCATTAATTCAATTTAGTTTTATGTTGAGATGCTATGAAAAAAGTGGTGTGAAGCAAAGCCGGTTCATTTACTCTACAAATACGTTACTGACCCAAGAACCCCTCAAGAGATAATACAGTTCCCACCATAAAAAAAGAAAAAATTAAAGATAATAAAATACTTACAGAAAAAGCTTGTCCTCTTTTCTGCGTTAAAAAAAAAAGTGTCTCCCACTAGCTTCTGACAGCATGTGCAAGCCAGACTGAAAATTCAGGGCTTGAGTTCTTCCCTGAGAGGAAAACCACATTGCAGAGAGACACAGAGAGCTGCTTGACAAATGATTCACACACGGAAGCGAGCTGGCTCCACCGGCGCCTCGGCATTCAGCACACACACACACAGGCACTCGCTTACTCAGGGGAATGACAAATATTATATTTTCATCAAAGCAAGGAGGACTTATGCAAGAAAGCAATTTGTAGCCTACGTCCAAAAACACCGAGATGCTTCAATCCTTAAAGCAGATGAGGAGTTTCTTTCAGGGTCCCATCGTCCCCAACTGCAGGACTGGACACTGGGCAGAGCATAAACCACAAACTGGTCTGGATGATCCAATCAAGCAAAAAAAAACAAAAAAAACCAAAAAAACCCATGCAGCACATACCACAGAGAAAGGGCAAGGAGGTGGCATAGAAAAAAAGGCATTTTCAGAGGAAAACACAGAAGCAGCTTTCAGAAGCTTTTCTGTTCCACAATAATACATCCCCCAGAGTGCCAGCAATCACAGCCAGTACACCTTATGACATTTCCCTTGCCGCCACCATTGCTTTAACAAAGTGGAAAAGTGGGTGTAGGGGATGAAGATGCACTGAGACAGAAACTTTTACAAACCTAACCAGAATCAGTCCTGAGTGACTCGAGCTGCCCATGAAGGGTCAATCTGTTCTTTATTTAGAAGAGAGCTAATAAAGGACAAGAGCGAACAAATGCTTGAGAACGTCCCTCTTCCTCAAGATTTTTGAAAAAAACTTCATGATTGAAAACAGGAAGAAAAAGGCCAGAGGTCTTAACAGAGTTAAAGCAAGCAGAGATAGTATCCAGTTGAAGGAGACAGAGGGGATGCAAAGACATCAAACCCAAATTTCAAACAGAAAACTAATGTGTTTTAAACAGGGCTTTTTGTCCAATTCTGTCTAGAGAGGGTCTGATCACCCCCTGGTGCCTCTGACCAAAGACATTCAGCCTGTGACTACAGATCAGGAATTCTCCCTCCCAACAGTGTGAACCTGGTATTTAAGTAATATGGATACAGCAGTAGATGTTTCTAGTAGAGAAATAGGGAAGATTTATAATATTTGAAAAGTGTTGATGGATCAGAATAGCCCAACCTTATTGCACCCTCCTTACTCGAGGTGCCAGAGGCCTGAAGGAAGCTGATGTTATGCCAAGAGTAAATTTATGTTTCAGGTCAATGTTGGCACCACTGCTGTTATCATAGAGTAACCAAACCTTTAAAACAGATTGAGTCCAAGCCAAATCTCCTCTGAAGATTACAGATTTGAGATCCAACTTTCTGATATTCTTAAGAGTAAAGAGCTCTTGCCTTATCTTAAAATGCCAGAACAAGACAAAAGAGCACACCATGACTTATTTAGCACAGGATAAAGCTCTATGTTTGGCAGGTCTCAAGCAGACATTATTAGTTCTAAGTCCCTAAAATTCAGTCAGCTGCAATTCCAACTTTGCCAACATCCACAATGTACCAATCCCTCTATCCAGCCCATTTGGACAATTTATTCAGTATCCAAGGTCAGGCTGCCTGACCACTGGTAGAAGTTACCCGCTCTGTATTTTTACACAACATTCAGAGTTCTTGAGATTATTCAGAACTCAGATCAGGAGGAAGTGGCTGTAGATACTTGATCTGAATGCAGTGTTCCTCCTCCCTGAGAAAGTGACCCCACACATGATGCAGGCATAGGCAATGAGGGTACCCAGGGGAGGGACTGCAGCTTTGGTCATGGACCACCTTCACAAGTGAACAGATGCAGCTCAAAAATACCAGCTCAGGGTCAACTGCTTCAGGTACCTGGACCCTGAGCTCAAAATGAGACTGATTCAGGTGCAGACACCTTGCTGAGAAGCTTCTTCGGCTGAAGAAACCAAACCCTTTTTGGAGTGCAGCATTCTGCCCCTCTGTCATTGCTGGTGAGTTTGTTTGGGCTTAAGAGGGACAGCAGTGTTGGCAGCTTGATAGGTTTTCCTGTTCTCCAGCCAAGAGAAATAAAGAACTGAGATGAGGGAGTGGGGAAGCAAGATGAGCTCCTGTATTGCACTCTGAAATACCTTTGGGATACATTTGATAAATATAACTTGACCGAAACCTAAAAATGAAATGCTTGGCTGTAAGGAGACAGTCACAACATTTACATACTTCAGCTTGGGGAGACAGCCTGGAAGAGTGGTGGAGAATTTCCCCAAACCCAACAAGACCAGACAGTATATTTGCTTATTTAGAGGTTTTCTGGTAGCCCTTATAGCTATAATTACCTGATCTTTTTACTTAGACCAAAGAATTATTCAGCATAAAATTTTCTGAATTGATAAATTGCCTTTCTGTTTAATGAAAAAACAGCCCAGAAACAAACAGCTAAAATGAGCTGGCCAAGCTCAAAGAAAGCCGGGGCCTTAACCACAATTACTTTCACACAGCCAGGCTGAGAAAACAATTTCAAGTAGCAATATAAACTTTTTCCAAGTATCTGCCAGGTTCTCACCCAGCTGGTAAAATGGGTTGACAGACAAAATAACAGTGAACATATTGCCTGCATTCTGCTCAATGCACTTGCTCCCACAGCTTCCCTACAAGGTATGAGAGAATAAGATCAAATCTACCATTAATACACCTTTAAAATACTGTATTTGAGGAATTTAAAGGCTTTACATTGCAAACTTCATTAATGGTAGAATTCCACAAGAACAAATATGGATGAGAATGTAATAAAATGGGCAAAGGGCAGAATTTTGAGTGGCACAGCTCACTTGAGAAGCAAATGCATAGTGCAGAAAAAAAGTCTCATACAAGGAACAAGATTTAAAATATCTTTGCATTTACAAATATTTATGCCATATTTAACTGCTTTTGTGCATGAAACAATCTTAATTACAAAGGAGAGAAATTCCATAAACAAGGCTATTATGTCAATAACAATGTCTTTTTAAAGCAAGTCTCTAATTCAGCTGCAAGGCTCGGGACGTTGCTGTCTGGAGTTAGAAAACCAAAAGCAATTACAAAGGCAAGCCTGCATCAGACAGTGGATATTAGTGGAGTCAGGCCATGGCTTTGGGACAGCATTTACTCTGTGCTTTTTTTTTCCCTTTTGGACATAACTGATCCAAACTTCTTTATTTTCTCAGTTGCAATGCAGATGTCAGGAAGTTCACGCCGCTGGTGGACGTTTGCAGAGTGAATCATGGGGCACCACTTTCCATTTTGACAAAAACAACTCCAGCTCAGTCAACAAGATGCTGCTGATCAAATGGGTGGATTGAACTCCTGCAAGGGCTGCCAAAAAGGCTCCACCAGCACAAGCAAGCTGTGTGAGCTGGCTTGGACAACTGGGATTTATTTTTCCTTCCCTGTTCTTAAGAAGCTACTCACAGTTTTGTGCTCCTACTCAACACCTGAGGGGCTCAGCCTGTGGGTACCAGCTTTGACCTGCAAGTGGAGAAAATTCTCATTGCTGGAAGAGGCTAGAATAATTAAATTGGGGTGAAAAAAGGCAGATAATGTTTTATGGAACATGGAGTGCTATACGAGACAAGAAAAACAGCTTCCTCTGGTGCCTATTGCCAAAATTTCAGAAGACCAGACAACAACTCGAGAATTTCCAAGGGAACAGCCACTGAGCCAGTCAAAAATAGAATTAGGAAACTGCTTGTTTCAAAAGTAAGTCTGTAAGATGTGCCAGCATTTTTCCGTATTTCTGTCATTTCCAAGTAGAACACTCAAGAGTTAACACACATTTATCACAAAAAACAAAAAGAGCCAACCCACAGAAAAAGGCAAAATGAGAAAGGAAATCTATGTAGCAAAGAAACACTCATCATATTTCATTTCATACACTTAAAAATCACTGATCACTTTTGCACACATTTATGCAAAGTTTAGTACCGTTTGCAATTTTCAAATGTCTCCACTTCCTCAGGCATCATCAACAACCAAGGACAACTTCCCTGCAGTCACTGCTATTCAAAATGTGGATAAATCTAAACATGCAAAAGGGGCAATACTGAGTACTCTTCCCTGAAAGAGGATGATAAGACTTATACTGTTCTTTTATACTGATATTTTTATTTCAATGATTAAAAGCAAGAAATACTTAAGGAAAAGGCAGTAACTTTCTATTTTATTATTCCTCGCTGTTAGTTTTCTGCTATATAGGTTATAATGTGGCACTCATTAACAATTCATAGAGAATTACCATATTCAAGTAGCACAGCAAGTTTTTACTACCTACCCAGGCAAAATCCTACACAACACTACTTGCTCCCTTTACTTATCATCCCAGAGGGATCTCATGCTGGAAAAGCTGGCATTTTATTGCCTAACGGGAGAGGAATTCCGACAGGTTAGAAACTCCAAGGAGCCCGGAACAGCAAAACATTCCATTAAATCACTGACAATGCAGAGAATGAAGCACTGGAGAAGATGTTTGCTGGAGGCTGCCTTGGAATTAAAAACCCCAACGGGATTCTGGAGCAATGTCCCACGGCTTTGAACTTCTCGGTGCGTTTCAGGGGGATGCAAATGAGAGAGCTGAGGTATCATACGGCTCTGTTTCCGAGGGATTCATGCTGGAAGTGCCGACAGGGACTTCTCATACCTTCGACAGCCAGAATGGGAGCAGAGCTGTGGAATCAGCCCCGACCCACGGGGAGAATCACGGCAAGCCCAGCAGGAACCAAACCAGGACAAATCCACAGAGGGAACTCAGGAAGTATGAGAAGGAACAAGCCCTCTAATGCACATCAAGATTGCAGAAAAAAAAGAAAGGCTGTTGGCAAGATTTGATTCCCCACATAGCGATGCCTTGGAGTTCCCACCTCGTGTTTCCTCCTTGCATCTTTTACAGACACTCCATCAGAATCGGTTGATCATTGCAGTAGCTTAATAACTCATCTATTTTACAGGAAATAGGTCAGGAAATGAAAGTACCTAAATTACTGAATAAATATCAGAAATTAGCAAGGGTCTACAGTGCTCATCGATTTTAACTTCCATATAAATCAGCAGCTTTGACAGACATGCACACTGTTATAGAGAGTCACTCAGAAATTCAGCATAGAAATTTGGCTTTGATGATGTAATCAAATCAGGAGAAAAGGGAGAATCTAAATTAAAGTTCAACAATTCCTTTCTTCTACACAGCTTGTATGAACAAACATGTTTGCTAGTGCTTAAACTTTTAAATCAGCTTAGCAGGCTTGAGAAATTGAACCATGCAGCTGAAGTTTGACGTGCCCAAACACTGAGACCCTCCCAGAATTAACCACAATGCCACAGAAGAACTACTAAGAAACAAGTAGTGGTATAATGCAGGCAAATTCCATTCTGAAACCCAGGTTCTGCTTTCAAGACTTGTTACAAAATTATTTCCTTGCAGCTCTTGGTCAGCGATCATAATCACTCCAGATTTTAAACCCTCGGTGCAAATCTGGCACTCAATAAACCTCATAACTAAAATGAATTAGAAGCATCTTTAAGCTCAGCAAAAAAAGATCTTGGCATGTGGCTCACATTGCCTACGAGGCAGGTAAGGACAAATATCAACACTTCACCAGCATGAGCTCATCCTGCAGGCACAATCTTCCCACCAAACGTGCTCAGTGCCACTCGTGCTGGCTCTGCTCTGCCAGTTGTCCCCACACTCACAAAGTGGATGCAAACTG
Organism: Sterrhoptilus dennistouni; assembly: GCA_013397095.1. Taxonomy (NCBI): domain Eukaryota; kingdom Metazoa; phylum Chordata; class Aves; order Passeriformes; family Zosteropidae; genus Sterrhoptilus; species Sterrhoptilus dennistouni. Next base: position 343,451 of record VWZU01000051.1, on the reverse strand, counting down.
CTCCTCTCCTCAAGGTCTCATTTTCTCATGCAGCACCAAACAGCTCATTACCAGAGCAGAAGCCTCCTTTACCAAAAAAAAGACCTAAATGCCAGAAGCAGGAGGCACAGGCAATGAAGTGGGAAAGCAGCAGGAATAGGTGCTCAGTTTTCCGTGTTTCTATAAAAGCAAGTGATAATTTAAAATCTCCGGCAGATATTAAAGTAGGAGGGCAATGAAGCAAGAGAACAGATTGCATGGAAAGGAAGAAGTGCCCTATGGAGTTTGTGACCTGTTTACCATAAGTAAATAAATAAATGACAGCAAAACAACCCCCTGAGGTGACAGTTTGCATGAGGGACATTAGTGACTCTCTCACATGGAAGCCTATAGGAACAACTGTCATTACAGAGCAAAGGATTGAGTGGCCACACAACAGGAGCTCAGGAAAGAAAGCAGATGTCAGAGAAGGGAAGATTTGGAAATCAGGACAGCAGGGAGGTCACTCTGAATATTGCCCAACTAACAGCACTGCCCTGGAGCACAGCAGCTGAAGGCCGAGAGGAAAACAGAGCAGTTTGAGAACACCATGAAATGAAGAGAGAACACACAGACCAGTTCAATTATTTCTACTGCACACTGAATCACTCAGCAATTCTGCCTGCCTCTGTGGCACGTGGAATATCACCATTTTGCATCCTTCAGAAGGGCTAATTAGTTCACTTGCTGACAGCACTGAAAGAAAGGACAAGTGTTGGCTCAGCCAGAGGGAGTGACATCTTCCCATTCCTGCTGTCCAAGGAAAGCCTGGGCTGTCCCTGCCTGTGGCACTGTCCTCTATTCCCTCATGTGAGGACAGGCTCCAGAATAAAGCTTATTCCTTTCAGTTCCACAAACATCCACTGCTATCAAAAATCAGGAATGTGTTATTTTGGCCTCTTTGATCTCATTCAAACCGTGAAAACAACATCCTAAGCATTTTGCCCTGCTGTATCTCGGGGAGCTGGAAACCTTTTACCAGCAGGAAACTCTTACAGCAGTTACCATGGTGACTCTGGTAATAGGTATTTAAAGGCAGCTCACTCATAATCACATTTATTAGATATCAGGAGGCTTTAGTAAGAGAGGCACAAAAAGCTTGAAACCAGGGAGCCAACCAGGCTTAGTGATGGTATAAGAAATTTGTGGGGAGGGATCTGCTCATCCCATCATTTAGCTGGACACAAAGGGCTCCTTTTCAAATCAGCACTGAAGCTTGCAGAATAAACTATTTTTAGTTTGTCATTTACAAATTGGTTCTGAAAGCCTCATTTTAATCGTGGTGCTTCAAGAAATCCTTTCAGACTGGTCATTGCCAGAAATATAAGAAATAGCTGTGCCACAGCTCGATTCCCCGTTAGAGCCAGGCTGCTGGGAATCTCCTGCTCTGCCATCGCCTGGAAAAACTCAAATCTGGATAAAGCTCTGAGTTGAAGAGATATATTTGGTCATATAAATGTTAAATAATTTATTCCTTTAGGTTTGAGTCCACAGCTTTCCAATCCACTGGAACACAACCAATCTGCAGAAGCAGATCTCCAGATAGGGAGCCACTTCACCAGGCTGGCTAAGCCTGTGTAACAGTCATCAAACTGAGATTTCCTTTCTCTTTTTGCTGCATATTTCCATGACAACTTTCCTGCAGCATCAACTTCTTTCTGTTGGAAAGGTCTCTCAAAGAGAATTTAGGCTTCTATAGCAACAGCTGAAAGCCCTGGGAGATGATGATGATGTCTGAAACTTTTTTTAGAGCACACGAGTATGTTTCAAATTTTACAGGTGAAAACAAAAATATGTGTAATATTGGGCAAACTGTGAAGAGGAGGAGGAGGAGGAGTACCTTGCTGAAGTGGAACAAACACAAAGAAACCACCTTACTTTCAAAAGAGGTGCAGACTCTGAGATCTAAAACGTTAGGGAGAGCAGACAGGATCAAACACTCTTCTTGAAAAGCCACATCCTGTTCCTTCTCTCTGAGTTACAAAGCACAGTCACAAGGAACAAGTCTGCTGATCCTAAAAGGAGATTTTAGTCCAAGATCTCTCTCTGAAGTCTATTTTATATTGACCTAAAGCAAAAAAAAAAAATTGGAAAATCAGTGAGTCAGGATACTTTTCGAGTTTTAACTCCAATATACCTGCCACCTACCTATAATCTACCCTTTTTCTTAGTACTTTAGCTGTTTGCCATCATAGTGACACAGTATTCTCCAACACTTAAAGCTACTTTAGAAGAAAAAGAAAGCCCAGCTGTACCCTCAAACAAATAAATTTGTTAAACTCAAAAGCCAAGGAAAGTACAGAAGCTGAAGCAGCTTTCCTTCATTGAAATTAGATCTATTTCACAAAGCACTTCACTTCTCCAGTGCACTTTCAATCCTGAAGTCTTTTAAAGGAAAAAAGACAAAACACTACATTCACAAGGTCAATGAGAAGTAGGAAAGGATTAAATTTAATGTATAGATGAGAATCCCACAGGGTGGGAATGAAGCCCAGCAGGTCCCAGCACCTTCCCTTTCACAGCCACTGGAAACCTCTTTGTGCACAACAGGTGAGACCAGCACTGTCACCACCTGCAAAGCAGCCCCACTTTCTTCTGCTTCTGGTGATTAAAAGCTTTTCCTTTTTCATTAAAATACTCATTAATTTATCTCCTCTTCTTCTCATTCACCCCTTCATCATGACAGTTGAAGAAGGAGTGAAAAAGAATGGATTTGATCGAATTCTTGTTGACTTCCACCTTCAGTCAGTTCTTACTCAGCTGAGTAACTTCAGAAAATACTCTGGAACTGGCAGTTTGACAAGATAAAAGTTGAGGACTGTGAAAACTTATTTTAATTTTTTAATAGCACCACTTGGGTCTATTCAAAGCCTGGGAAATCTACAACCAAGACATATGCAAAACCAGGATTTCTGACAAACACCTCATTATTTCCAAGATTTACCCTGTCTGGAGAACACTGAAGTGTGGGAGTCACTGAGTCACCGTAAAGGTCAAGTGAAACGCGATTATTCAGTGTCTCCATGTGCTGCCCTCTGCTGAAAACAGACACTCGGAGCAGCACAAAAGCTCAGGATCGCCTGTGCTGCCGTCACACTCGCCCGAATTCAAAATGTTTCATTTCGTGGGACTAGGCAAGGATAAAAATAACCTGAGCTCTTGCACTGGACTGAACAGCTCCAGGATAAAAGAGTGGCTGCAGGGAAAGCAGCCAGGGAGAAGGAAGAGGGTCAGATGCATCAGCTGCACACTCTGCAGTGATGAAGGTTCACAGGCCTGGAAAAAGGAAACAGCTGAAAGTTTCATTTGGACAACTTGTTTATCAAAGATGTATTGAACTCTTATATTCCCTCTCAAATCCTTAGTCCTCCATCTGATTTCACCCACACGAAAAATCTGTTCAGGCAGATGAGATTATTCAAATACTCGGGCACCAGAATTTGTTCGTACGTAGAACATGGAACAGCATGAATGGGAAGAGGAGAAAACTATTTAATATCTAAGGGGGGGGAAACAACATCTAATTACATATTAATATCCATAAATAAGTATATTTTATAGAATCATACTTACAAAATTCTTACTTAAATATTTTATTTACAAACAAGCAGTAACCCAGCATTTTCCCCAAAACTCAGGGGAAATAAAGCCAAAGCAATATTTCAACTATATATATAAACTCTCAGTGCTGAAATTCCCAATCCAACACATATGTTTTTTTCCCTTTAGGCCTTTGGAAATTAGGCTTTGCTGTGTGACTTCGAGATCAGCCCAGCAAGGTTATTTTGGATCAAGAAGATTGAAATCTTAAGTTGAGGGTTCCTTAGGGAGATCATCCTGCCAGCAACCTCCCCTACCCTGTAAAGGTCCTGCTGTAGTAAATTTTAACCACATGCTTCTTCACGGGCTTTGACGTTAAAAAAAAAAAAGGGGGGGGGGGGGGGGGGGGCACAACGCC
>VWZU01000051.1:323544-337723 GCA_013397095.1 Sterrhoptilus dennistouni | reverse complement strand
CGGCGGCTGGAAGGACGGGGGGCAGGCAGCTGTGGGTGGTTCGGGGGGTCCCTGTGGCATCGGGGCGGATGGAGAAGAGGCTGCAGCCCCTGTGCTGTGATTTTCCTCCTAAGCCTCCTCCAGTGCCTGTCACATGTTCCAGGAAGAGAGGAGAGGCACGAGGGATCTCTGTCTGCCTTTCTTGGAGAGGCACAGGTGCTCATGGCCTTTCCTCAGCACAGCACAGGCTATCACAAGTGTCCACAGTACCAAGAGATTCCTGCCCCTGTCACACAATGCAGTGCTCACAGACAACGAGAGCAGAGCCAGTTCACTGACTGCGAGGAATGTGCTGCTCCAGCCCAGCCGAGCTCATTTCATTGTGTTCATCTTTTACAGGGTTTGTCCTGGGAGGTGCGTTTGGTATCTTCACAGCTGGCATTGACACCAACGTGGGGTTTGATCCCAAGGATCCCTATCGCACCCCCACAGCTAAGGAGGTGCTCAAGGACATGGGGCAGCGAGGCATCTCCTACGCCAAGAACTTTGCCATCGTGGGTGCCATGTTCTCCTGCACGGAATGCGTGGTAGAATCTGTGAGTAACAGCCTCTCAGCCATTAAGAAATGTTTTCTAGTGCTGTCTAAAATCTTTTACTAGATCCAAATGAGTACATGCATCCTCTTTGCAATAGGGCAGTGGAATAGGCTGCTTTGTTCTTTCTCGGCCAGCAAAGCTTTTCAGCTTTGAGATCTGTCCTCAGAGGTGCTGTTCTCTGACAGAATGAAGAACTCTTTTGCAACAGCAAAGTGCTTTTCAGTTTAAGTCCTGAATGTATTGGCAAGCATAGGCATTACTTTTTAAAACCCTAGCTATAAGTGCTTGTGTGAAATGTCAAACTGTGAGCTGCAAGATGGTAATTTGAGTGTCTAAAAATTCCATATGCAGAAAGGGATCATTGGATGAAAGTTCTTGAGTAACAGGCTGGTTTTCATCTGGCCCCTATAGCCAGAAATTACCTTGGTGCAGCTCAGTGGTAAATCTGTCATCTGCTTTTTTAAATAGGAAAATTAACTTGTTATGAGTTTGAGTCCTTTCTTAACTCATCTAGAAGAAAAGTGTATCTGCTTGCACAATGGAGCAGAACAAAGAGATCTCTGCACTGGTGAAAATCCAGTGTGTCCTGGTGATGGAAATGGTCCACCTTTGTCAGCAGGTGCTGTGATTGTCACCTGTGCCAAGGACCAGGTGCATGGCCAGGCTCAGGGCTGCTCTCATGTAGTTATTGCAGTTTGAGACTCAGGGCAGTGTTTTGGGGGCTGTGCTGGCTTGCCTGAGGATCCTTCCCACAGCACTGCATTGCACCATATGGATTTGTCTTACCTCTCCCAGTTACCTGCTCCTTCCTCCCTCCCTTCCCAGCCCTGCAAGTTTGGGAGTGCAGGGCCATCTGCTGAGAGCAGAGGGAAGAGCATCCTCAGCTGAGAAGGGGATGGAAGGTCGTTTAATCTCCCTTGCTGTTAGCACAGACATTGGATGTTTATTCCATGTTTACTCGTTGACTCTGATTTCTAATTCCACAGTATCGTGGGAAGTCAGACTGGAAGAACAGTGTTATCAGTGGCTGCATCACGGGAGGAGCCATCGGCTTCAGAGGTTGGTGGTGCCTGCTGGCAACTGCTTCTGTGATAATGTGATAAGACGTTGAATTTGGTTATGCAGCACACGATGTTCTTAGCGCAGCACATGCACTACAAACCTCTTTGCATGGGGTTGTGGTGAAGCCAGTGTGGGAGCGTGCTCCTAATTGGCAGAACTGTCAACTCCAAGGATAAGTGTGGATAAGGAAGGGTTGGTCAGAGAGGAAAATCAACAAAACTCACTTGAAAGAAAAATCAGGAGTTGGTGGTGGCTGTCTACACTCTCCTGTGGTGTCATGGGAGACAGCCAAAAATACGCACAGAACAACTGAGAAGCTCTTGTGTTAACTGAGCTCTACACATCTACCATTTCACTGTCTTTGCAACTCTCCTTTGAAATTAGAGCTAAAGAACTCTATTCTTTTGTACCATGTGTAAAATGCTTTTCTCCTTTCTCATGTATCAAATTCAAACAGACAAGTCTACTTACATATGAACAACAAGGAGCACTGGGGTTTTAGTCCAGCAGCACTAGTGGGGACTTTCCTTTAGTGGTAACATCTGGGAAAATCCTTAAGTAGGAGACAGCTGCTCTCCTCATCAGAAATATCAAACTTCTCTCACTCTCCTTAAGAAAAAAAACTGTCCTGTTTTATTGAGCATAAATGAAAAGAAAGCTTTTGAAAGTGCTTCTAATTGAGCTTGTTAACTTGTGTCTGTCTTCGACCTAATCCTCTTAGAGCTGTCAGGGCAGTGGCTGCTCTTCCTATCCCTCCCTAGTCCCACAAAACCACTTGAAGGGCTCAGATGAGAGCACAGTAAAATCAGGAGTGGCCACTGGAGGGTTCTCCTCTTCTGTCCCCTGGGTGAGCCTGAGGACACAGCACCCAGAGAGCAAATCCTGCTGGCCCCGAGGGGCTGTACATCAGGCAGTGCCACTGTCCCCTGGGAGGCACTGCCAGGTTCCTGCTGGTATGAGCTCTTTGAGCCAGCACAAATTAGGGGGAAGGAGAATATTTTTCCTGCTTTGTCTGATTGTTTCCCACCCTTGCCTTGCAGCTGGGTTGAAGGCCGGGGTGATCGGCTGCGGAGGATTTGCCGCTTTCTCCGCTGCAGTCGATTACTACCTCCGGTAACAGCCGGGTCCCTGGGGAGCAACACTCCCTGTTCAGTGCTGCTGCTGAGAGCCTGCATCACGGCACAACCATCAGGATTACCTTTCCACTGCCTCTGGAGTCCTGGCCACTGCGAGCAGGGCGGGCTGGCCACTCTCTGAATGACTAACAGCGACCTGGCTGCGAGCCCTGGCGAGCTGCTCCAGGCAGGCTTGTGGGAGCAAGGGAGGATGGAGCCAGGCACAGAGCAGCATCTCCAGGACACATCAGCTGACTGTCAGTTTCCAGGAAACATGCCTGGACTCTGAGCTCTTTCGATCCTTTGGGGCTGATTTTGATTAAGTCTGTTGCTAGCATCAGAAGAAGGCAGGAGGACAATCTTTGAAGAGAAATGCACCGATTTAGGTTGCCGCATATTTGAAGGTGCTGCAAGTGTTTTAACAGTCACCAGTTTGCAGCTTGCTACTCTGTTGGGGAGAGGTAAGATCCTGTGGAGAAATAACTTTGTTCCAGGCTTTTCTTAAAATACCATCTGAAGACAAACCACCATCTGTACAACTTGTCTTATTTCAAGTATAGAGATGAGCGCCAGATTTCCTTACCATGTTTTAAAGGGAAAAGCAGAAAGGAATCCTTAGCCTTAGAGCTGTGTGGTTACTGGCAGATGAACAAAACAGTTTAAGGGAAAAAAAGAGGTTGTTGCTGAAGTGTAATTCTCTGAAGCCACTTGGCTAGCCTGATTTAACCTCACTGTGGGAGTACAATCTTGCTACTGCTTTAACTGCCCCAGGCTCACCCCATTAGTTCCAGCAGTTTGACAGTGAGACTTAGAAAGCAGAGTTGTGAAAATAAACTAGTGTTTGGCAGATAACTGGGCACTCAGCACACAGCCTGCTTCCCATCATGTCCCTGTGCCATCTCCAAGTGCCCCAGTGTTACACAAGGGGAAATGAAGTGTTATTTCTGCCCAACATTGGTGCTGAAATCAAAACATCCTCCTGCTCTTCTAACCAAGCTGTGTTCTCAGACCTCAGAGGGTCATTTTTAACCTTCATTGAGCCATTCCATAAAGGCAAACACTCCCTCTCATCTTTTTGAGGCAGTGGTGTTTCAGACACAGTGCACAAAACTAATAGGGATTCTCCCACCCACTTCTTGCATCCACAGTTTGACATCCCAGAACAGTGACAGCCCTTGTTGACCTGGAAGAGCAATATTGCCTGTGTGTTTTGGCTGATACAGTGGTCAGTTTGGAGGCACACTGGCTCCCATTCCCACATGGAAAGAAGTGGGGAAACAGCACCATGTGATCTATCAGATGAGGTTTCCAGATCTCCTGATGTCCCTTGCTGTGCCTGTTCAGTATCCTCAGGCCAGAAGCTGTGCAAGTCAGCTGAATTTTAAGCTTGAGTAATTCTAGGCTGATTAAACAGGCTGGCTCCAGACAGTCCAGGTTTTTTTCCTCCAAAATGCAAGGATGTAGCCCAAACCATAAGAATTCTCTTCAGAGATTGCCTGGCACAATGCCTGTGCTTATACCACTGGCTTGAAGTGCAACTAGCAAGAATTCCACGACAGAAAGAAGTTGTGATGCCAAGGTGATCAGTTAGTGCAAACAGCAACACCACAGGGCTTCTTTTGTGCAAATATCAGGGCTTTGCATTTTTATTAACATTTTTTTTCTCCTCACGAGGTTTTACAGCCATTTAAAGTTTATAATCTACAGAAATTGAAACAGAACACAAACAAAAATATATCCTTAACAACTTTTGAAAGTCAAATATTAATTAACAGTTCTATTCTACCTGTAGCTGCAAGAGTCCACCCCCTCTTTTCCTTCTGTTAGGGACAAGCAAAAGCCACTCATGGGGACAGCCACAGCCTGTTGTGCTGGGCTGTGGGGACCGGGCCTCCAGCCACTGTCGTGGGGGGAGATTTGGCTGTACAGAGTCTCCATCTGGAATGACAGTGTCGTGGACAGAGACTTGGACACATGTAACAAATCAGACACACACAGGGATCAGTTGTGCAGTCAGATCTAAAGCTCGGCCTCCTTACTGGGTCCAGGGCCAAGACAGACGCCTGGTTGTTTTCTGCAATGCTGTTTCCCTTCTGTTTAGCTGGTAGTCAAGAGGAGCAGGGTCTGGAGTGTGAGCCCTTTGGAGGGGGACTGAGACCTCCCCTCCTTGGTTGCTTTGCTGGTGCAGGTCTGGCAGGTGCTGCCTTCCCCAGGGAGGTGGCTGAGGACATACCTGGTGTGTCAGTGGCTGGGCTCTACCTGGAACAGTCCATAATTTGGGAGGGTAAAGGCAACGCCGCTGCGAGGGACACGCTTGGTCACTTCTCATCCATCTCCATTTGGCACAGGAGAGCACAGGGCCAGCACAGTCGGGGAGGTTGGGGGGCTTTTCCCACAAGAACACGGACTCAGCTCACAGAGCGAAAGGTTTTGTGTCCCAACAGGTACCAACACCTACATGGGAATGTGAGGGACGTCCCGGGAGCCGGGCACTAGGGCAGCCTGTCCTGCCTTGGGACATGATGTGACAACTCCAGCCATCAGCTTGGGAGGGGTCAGGAACTGGAGCCACTAACAAACAGACCTGAGCTGGCTGGGCACGGCTAATCCAGCAGCAACCACTTTGGGAGAAAGACATTTCTGCTTTCAGACAAGAGGGCCATGGAGGCTTTCCTCCTCCCATCCTTCTGTGCTGGTTCCCAGGCTGGGTGACCATCCAGCTGCTGCAGAGCACTTGCCTCTGGCAGCCAGGCTGCCAACCAAGGCAGGGCCATGTGCTGCCATGTGCAGCAGGGAAGGCCAAGGAGGGGAAAATCTCCTTGCCCCCATGGCCATGGGAGGAATGCTGGTGCCCCAGCAGGCTGTGCCATGCAGTGCTCATGGCAGCACTGGGCTGGCAGGGGCGTGAGTGCCTCACTATGGCAGAGATAGAACTGTACAGCTGGTACCCTGTTCCCCACCAAATTTCCAAACTGGGGAAACTTGGGACCACATCAGTGCCGGAGCAGACGTGGGGTCAGCCCATGGTGCAGAAACCAAGCCTGCCTGGCTGGCCATCCCTTCAGCCTGCTGTGGAGCCAGACCAGCACAGCACCTCTGGCTCCAGCCCTGTGTGAGGGGTTACCCCATAACGCTACTCAAAGGTGAAATCCAGCGAGGGGAGAAACCACCACGCCACACACACACAGGCAAAGCACTGGGGCTGGGGCTGGAGAGGGAACTGGCCTGAAAACACCCAGAAGAGCCGTGGCAGGGAGGAAGCAGCACCCTGCTCCTCTACTCTCACAGGTTTGCTCGGGCCGGAGCAGGATCCAGGCACAGGGTCCAACGTTTGCGCAGGCAGCGAAGCCAAAGCAGAGCTGGTCATCACCGTCACTGGGGAGGGAGGCCTGTGAGCTCCTGGCCTCGGAGAGAGCTGGTGCTGCACATGCAGGCGTGGGCAGGGAGCTGGGCAGCAAACAGGCACTCGTGGGGCACTGCAGGCTTCAGGCGAAGGGTGCCTGCTAGGAGTGAGCGGGCAGAAAGGAGTCCAGGAGAAAACTTGCCAAGGGGGAAGCCTGCGTCCACGGCCCTTGTCAGTCACTACCTCTTCCGTTGAGCAAATATACATAAAAACAATCCTTGAACACAAGAAGGGACATAAGACACGACTACTTTACAGAGAGGCCCTGGCACCTGGTGGGGCCAGGCCGCTGGAACGTGATTGTACAGGAGCTGCAGGCAGCACCGTCCTGGGTCTGGGCTGGTCTCCCTTGGGGGCTGTGATCCAGTCCGTGTCCCCCAGCAGGGAGCTGGAGTGTTTGCAGCTGGTGCCTTCTGCCCGCAGGCTACACGTCCGTGGAGAAGTAAAGTGTGTTGCGTTTGAGCTCCGTGAAGGAGATGGGAGGATGCTGCAGGTAGTAGAGAAGGACCTGGACCTGTAGAAGGTAAATGGGGGGTGTTACTACAGAAAGGGGAAGAGCTCCCACCTCCTAGCTTATCTCATCCAGCAAAAAGTAACAAATCTATCCAGACAGGCAGGTGAACCCCTCCAGTACCCAGCTCTTACCTGGGCCATCACATCGTGGGACCAGATGTCAGAGGCCAAGGTGAGGTGCACCTTGCTCTCCCCCTCTGAGGGTCTCAGCAGTGTTGGCCCAAAGACCGTGGCCAGATTGTGGAGAGACATTTTGTTGATAGGCTCCTTTTCAGCCACCCTGTGGGGATACAGGGAGAGAGGCAGTGTCAGCCCCTAACAACCATCAGGAGTGGGGAGCCGTGGGGTGATGTGGAGGCCGAGGGCTGCTCTTCCTTCTCCCAGCAGCAGTGAGGCACCTCCAGCTTTCCACTGCCCTTTGTATCCCTCAGAAACCCAGGTGCAGGGCAGGGAGCTCTGCCCCCTTCATGGCCTCTGCCGGAGCCGCCGGGCCTGGCCGGGAGCCCCGGGTGTGATGTGGCAGCAACCAAGCCCTGACTCCTGCACTGTGGGGCCTCCACCCTTCCTGAGCCTGCAGGGTATGGGGAGCTCTGCACCAGCCCGTGCCCCCTGCACCCACTCCCCTCGAGGCTCCCTGCCCCGACAACCCTGTGGGAGCCCTGCCAGTATGGAGGGAAGCAGGACCACAACATTGCCATGTTAGGAGGCAGCTGTGCTCCCCGGCACAGGCTGCTCGCTTGAGCCCAGGCCAGGGGAGCAGATGTGGGAACTGGCTGTGCCCGGTTCTCAGGATGGAAATGGATTTTTCCTTCTCCATCCCCCAGCATCAATCACTTTTTCTGTTTGGTTTTAGCCAAAACAGAGGAACAAAAAAAAAATCCCCTTCATGATGCAAGTAACATGAACCGTGAGCCCCAGTCCCAAGCTCTGGCCAGGCTCTGTGTTCTGCTCTGTTGCCCTTCCACAGCCCTGTGCTTTCCATGGGTTTGAGGCCCCCAGAGAGCCCCAGTCCCTGAGTCCCCATGCTGGATGCACCTCACGGGCCAAGACAAAGCCTATCAAACACTGCTGCACTCATGCTGGGACAGGTGACGTGAGGTGTCACCTGCAGTTCTGGGACATTTCCAGAGAGCCGACTATGCTTGGCTCTTGGCCACCCGCTGCTGACAGGTGACAGGGATTGTTGCACCTTGTTTTGCAAGGGCTACTTGCTGGACTGGTGGGAAGGGACACAGAGCTGTTTTCCTGCTAAGGGGGACACTGCAGAGCTCCCAATTGATTCCCGTCCTGTGCTGAGGCCAGCTGCTCCCTGCAGAGCTCATCCAACCAGCTGCACACCGGCTGCAGCAGCCAAGTGTTCCATGTTTCCAGAGGTCATGTACTCCCTGCAGAGCTGACCTGGATCACTGGCCAGGCACAGCACAGGCCCTGCTGGCACCGTGGCCGGTGGTCCTGGGACACCAGGGGCTGCTCTGGAGGGGCAGAACAGCACCAGGATCCCCTCAGTATCCTCAAGGAGAGAAGATGTGGAAAGCCAACACTGATATCAGAGAAGGGTCCGAACAAGTGTCAGCCTGGGGAATATGCCAGAGCCCAGAGAGATGGGGTAGGTGGGACACACCTGAAGCTGTACCCTCTTGGAAGGGCTGGGAAAGGACCACTCCATGCCTGCCCCAAGCTACTGTTGCTGGTCCTGGCTGCTGCTCTGCTCTCTACCAGTCTGAGATCAGCCTGCAGCTGTGCAGGCACCACAGGAATCAAACAGCAGCTCTAACTCTGTTTATGCCCCATCCCCACAGCAAAGCAGTGAGACAAACCCATCCTACACCTCCCGCCCATCCCAGGCAGCCCCTGAGCCATTACCTTTTCAAGTGCTCCAGCAGGAAGAGGAAGGTGATGAGGTTGGGGTCAGGCAGCGAGCGGAGAAGGTGCATCATGCAGTTCTCCTTGGCAGCAGGATCCGAGAGGGCTGGAGGCAAAGAGGGAAAGGGCTCAGGACAGGGTCTGGTGCAGCAGCAGGACCCACCACAGCCAGACACCTCCCAGCAGCCAGTGTGTGAGCACTGGGGAGCAGCACCCTGAGCTGGCCTGGAGCCAGCAAAAACAGCCAGGACCAAGTGGGCCAAGCTGGGAAAGACCCTTGGGAGTCTCCCATCCCAGCAATGCCAATCAGAGCCATGTTTGTGCATCAACCCCTTCCCATCCCCGAGCCCTTACCAATGCCCTCCATGAAGGCGGGGTAGAGTCTGTCAGTGAGGAGGGGCTCGGGCAGCTCACGGAAGTACAGCTTCAGCGTGCCAGCGATGGCATTGATGTCCATGTCACTCAGCATCACCAGGATGTCCTTGTTATCTGTCCAGAGAGCACCCACATGTGATACCTCCTGCTCTCCTTCCCCTCCAGGTCTCCACCCTCTGTGTCACTCCAGCTATCCAGACAAGCTGCCAGCTGGAGAGCAGGGACAGCACTGCTGGGTTCACAGCCCCATTAGCCAGGCTGAGGCTGGGAAAAGCCGAGTGGTTCCCGCCTGGCTGGGCAACAGGACACAGAACGATCTGCAAATCCATTTGCAAAGTTTCCCTGACTCAGTGTCTCCCAGAAGCCAGCCAGCAGTGGCAGCAGCTCAGAGGCATCTAGGCACAAACAGGGCTGGGATCTCTGGGTGTTTTTGCCCTTCCTCACCCCTGCCCCTTCCTGTGCAGAGTGGCAAATCTGGCACATGTGTAGTGCAATAACCAAACCCTGAGCATGCAGAGGGCTGGGGGGGGTCTCAGCATCTGGGAACCCTCCCATTGGAACACCAAGCTCCCCCAGGACACTCACTCGCATCAAAGACAGCTTTCAATGCCTGAATGTCAGTGGCAACTCCAGAGATCCTGTAGATGCCGACCTCCTCGATACCCCTCTTCTCCACCTCCTCGATGCACTGGCGCACGATGTAAGGCACCTTGGAGCGCTCCCGCCTGGCTCGGGAAACGGAGCCATCAGCAAAGATTCCCAGGGGAACCCCTGGCAGCCAGCCCAGCCCTGCAAACCCCAGCCCAGGGGCAGGATGGGCATGCAGGAGGGAAGGATGGGAATGGCAAAGGGAACGGCAAAGTGCCCAGCAGAGAGAAAAGGCCAAGTTCCCCAGTGTTGGTGGGAGCAAGGGGACACCCCACGAGTGCAACCCCACACCCACAGGGACCAGAGCACATCAGCCCCCACAGCCCTGCATTTACTTTGTCACCACACTGATTTTGACCCCGAAGACACCGGTCTGCTTTTTGGACGGGGTCCTCTTCAGGCTCATGTCCCTGCTTGTGAACTTCATGGAGAATTCCACCTTGATCTGTGGGAGACAGGGGGTGAGTCCTGGCTGGCCTCAAGGCAAGAAGGGGCTGCATTCCCAGCCAGGGGCTGTGAGTCCCCAGGTCCCACTTACCCCGTTCATCTCAATCACATCCATGTGCCAGTTTTTTGTCTGCACGACCTGTGGGTCCAGCTGTGGGGAAAGATGGTCTGTGAGTTCTGTGGGGAACACAGAACTCATGCCAGCCCTGCTGTCATCCCAACCTGGTAGCCCCCAAAGCCCCTGATCTGCAGATGGTGTAGGGCACAGGACATGCTTTTCCTCGGCAACATGCTCCTGACTGGAGGATGGAGAGGTTTCCCTTTGGGGTCTGGGGTCCCTCTGGCTGTGCCCTGAAGCCAGGTGGGCTCAGCCCCCCTATCCTGCCCTCTCCCCAGAGCCCCTGCAAGGCAGTGCTTTAACCCACACCCGAGAAGCAAGAAACTTCCAAGAAATTAGGACTATTTCTGGCGGCAGATTGATGAAACAGAACTAGGGCAGCATTTTCCATGCAGAAAAACAACATCTCCCCATAGCCAAGGCTATTTATAACCCCTGGGAATGACAGGCTGTGCTATTTCTGGCTTTGGGGCTAGCGGGGGACTCGGTGACGCTGCCCCGGCGCCCGGGTGCGGTGAGAGGTGCTGGCATTCCCAAGGCCCCGGCACGTGCCGTGGTGGATTCCGGGCCCCAGGGCTGGGCAGAGGTGGCTGCAGTTGCCTTTTGGGGCTTTTTAGTCCCCAGCTGGTGGGTATCGATCCGGCTCCATCGATCCCTGTAATGCACGGGGCGGGCAGCCCAGCACTAATGTCCCCCTGGGGAAGGGGATGGGATATGGGAGCTGGTGGAGGCTCCCAGGGCTGGGGACACGCAGCTGCCAGGTCACACTTGCACCGGGCACGTGGGGTCACTCTGCAAGGACACAGGAGCTTCCTGCAGCTGCTGGGTCAGGAGATGCTCTGGGCGTCTCCTGTAAAGATGTCCAGAGCTGCTGCTCCAGCCACGGAGCTGCTGTTCCCCTGCCCATAAAGTCACTGCATGTCAGGATGGGGGGGCACTGTGGGGTCCCTCGTGTCCCTTCTTGTACACCAAGACCTCACAGTTCCAAGGACAGGCTCGAGCTGCCCTGGCTCTTGGCACAGACCCAGCACGGTGGCATTGCCACATGCCCAGTCCTGTGTCACAGTGAGCTCAAGCAGCTCCTCAGCCACAGGAAAACTGTGGTCCCCAGCAAGGCAGAAATGCTCCTGTCCCCAGCATGGCCCAGAAATGGCTCCTGACACAGAGCCCTCCCCGGTGCTCCAGCCCAGCACATGGAAGGGCCCAGCAAGTGCCACGCTGCTTCCTCTGTGCCAGCCCTGCGGCTGCTGGAGAGCAGGAGGAGGAGGAGAAGGAAGGCTGCAGCTGCCCTGGGCTCCCATGGGACCCTGCAGCAGGTCTGGACACTGGGATCACGAGACTGCAGCCAGACCACAGCCAAGCCCAGTCCTGCTGCTCCAGCTCCTCTGTGCTCCCCCTGCAGTGCTGCAATCCCTCACAGCACTGCCATGCAAACACCACAGCCAATGCCACTGTCCCAGAGACTTTCACCCCTTCCCCCACACATCCCTGTCCCACTCATGGCAGTGAAGCCCCTTCCTCCCCCAGCCAGGTCAGGAGCCTCCCTGCTCTGCAATGTAATTTTAACTGCAGCCACCATACATGCCTTCCCCTTCCCTCAGGTCCCTCTGGCTCTGATGGCCCTGGCAGCTCACATCTGGAAGGGCTTTAGCAGAGCTCTGAAGAAAGCTTTAATAAAAACCAGGTTGGCTGCTGCCAGTGCTGCAGATCTTACCCTGAGCACATCACTTCCCTGCAGCCTCTTCCCCCTGCATGGGCACAATCATCCCACAGTAGCCAGCTAAATTTGGGCTAATTCTGCTGCACCACAGGCCTGAGCCCCCTTGCAGCTAGGGCAGGTCCCTGTGCACTGCTGGGGCACTGCCTGTGGCCTGGCCCTGGTGCTCTCTAACCCTCCTGGCCAGCACACTGTGCAGCAGCAGCAGCACACAACGGTGCCACTCCCCAGCTTAAGCAAAGCTGAGTCCAACACTTCATCCCCAGGCATGGGAGGATGGACAGGAGCATCCACCCACAGAGGCAGAGGCAGCTCCCGGCCACACAGCACTGGCAAACACCCCATCCCAGCTCCCACCACCACCTCCTTCTCCTCTGAAGGGAGCTGCCTTGCTCCAGCAGGATGCAGGGACATCCCAGGACAATGAAGAACTCCTGGGATAGGAGCCCTGGGGAACAGCCTCTGAGCCAGCACTGTGCAGGATGAGATGTCAACTCCTCTTAGGAAGATCAGATGGCTTCAAACACCACCTTTGTCAGGGGAAACATTTCAGCCAGGTCACCAGCACATCTCCAGGCTGCTCCCTCCTGCATCTCAGGGACTCTCAGCCATGGTGGTATCCACACCCAGGTCAGCATCCACTGTGGTGCTGCTCTCATCCATGGCGAGGTGAAACACCCTCTGTTTGTTGCCACAGGGATGTGCCATCACCCTGGTTTCCCAAATTAGCCAAAGCTGTTTGCTTGTAGGACAAGGCCCAGGGTTGTGGAAGAACAGGCAATGAACATCCTGGCAGTCCTGCAGCACTCTGTGTGTTCTGAGGAGGTCCTGCTGGTGCTGACCCTCCCCTGCTACTGCTTGTCTTGTCCATGGGATGACGAGGCCACATGCTGGAATTTTGTTCTCAAGACACATCCAGGTCGTGGCACTGTGACAGACCCAGGCAGGGTTGGGTGCCCAGAGCTCCAAGGTGAGGAGCTGTAGGGCTCCAAATCCTTGTGATGGCTCCCCAGGGCCTCAAACACTGGGATGCTGTGGTGGGGCAGTGACTGTCAGCCTGGGCATGTCCCTTCCTCACATCTCAGGCCCATGAGGTCACCCAACCATCAGCCTGGGTGAAGCAATTGGGAGCAAACTGGTGACTCAGGCTGTGAGTTCATCTCTGCCAGGGCCCTGGGGAGCAGGATCCCAGAGGAACTGCTACAGCCATCATTGCTTTCCCATCAGTGTGGCACCCATGGATTCCCCAGCCTGGCTGCCCTGGCAAACAGACCCCTGACCAGACCTCCATGCCAGCAGCTCCTCCCCTGGGAATGGACAGTCCCTGAGCCCCCCAGTGCCACAGGACAGAGCAGCCTCCACACCAGCAAAACAGGGGAAACATCTCAGCCAGGTCACCAGCACATCTCCAGGCTGCTCCCTCCTGCATCTCAGGGACTCTCAGCCATGGTGGTATCCATGCCCAGTTCAGCCAGGGGCAAAGCACAGCCTCCCAAAAAAGCATTAATTCACAGCCCTGACTGAGAGTGACCCGAAGAGCAGCAGCAGCACCCACAGGACCCTGCACAGACCTGTCGGGTCCACGTCCTGCCCTGCAGCCCCAGGGCTCCCGGGCAGCAGCCGGCAGGGAAGCCAGCAGCAGCCACAATGGGCACGGGAAATGAAACCTCTTCGTGTTTTGACCCAGCAACAGCCGCCGGGCAGCCTCCCCAGAGAGCCCTCGCTGCCCCTTAATCCCCTGTGCGGAGCGGGAATCGAGGTTAATGCCGCTGCGTCACTCGCGGCCCCACTGCTGCCAAACCGAACCCCCCGGGCCCGGGGCAGCCCCGAGCCCGCAGCTCCCTGGGCAGGGGGACTCCATCGAGGGGAAACCCCCAGAGTCCCCTGTGGGGCTTTTGGGACAGCCTGCAAGGGTGCTGTCCCCCTCTTTTGTCGCCTCTGTCGCACATCCCTGCACTCTGTGTCCCCGCAAAGACGGGCAGCACCGGCTGATGTGGCTGCGACACAGCTGTGAGCTGGGAAAGCCTGGATCGACCCGGCTTGCAAGAGGGGGGACGCAGGTACTGGGTGCTGTGGCACCCCAGGAACCCGGCCCCAGCCAGCCCAGAAGCATCACTGCCTCCTGGGCAAGCTCCAGGGGCTTCCCTGCCCTGCCTCTGCAGGACCCCCCGGTGCAAACAGCTCAGCCTCCCGGAGCCTGCCAGCACACAGCGAGAGAGAGGGAAGGAGGAAAACAAACACCTCACCGGCTGCCAACTGCATCTAAGAGCTCCCAAAGCACCCAAACAGCCTCCGTGCACAGAGCCCACAGCAACTCACTCTCCACACAAACAACATAGCCCC
>VWZU01000051.1:240561-287515 GCA_013397095.1 Sterrhoptilus dennistouni | reverse complement strand
CGGGCGGGGAGCGGCGCCCAGACCGGGGCAGCGCACGGGGATGGAGATGGAGATGGAGATGGGAAAGGAGGCGGCGGGATGGAGATGGAAATGCGGGGAGGTGGCGGGATGGAGATGGAGATGGAGAGGGGGGTGGATTGCAGGGCAGCGCTCCGGGAAGCGCGGCGGCTCCGGGAGGCGCGGTCCCCGCCAGGCAGCGGTCCAGAACGGCTCGCCGGGTTTCCCCGGGCAGGAGCTGCGAGAAGCATTGACAAGGGATCTCCCTCCGCCCCTCCCAGCCCAGCCCTGCAGCACTGGGGAGACCCTGGCTGGAGGCTGGTGCCTGGCCTCAGGCGCTTCAAAGGGACGGAGGGACGGGCTGCACCTGCAGCTCTTTCAGTCGCCCTGGAGAAGCGAATTTTCTCCATTAAACATCCCCCACACCTCGGTAAATAGACCAAGAGCCGAGCAGAGGAGAATGAAGGCAGCCCGGCCTCCCACCCATCTCGGGTACAGGTGGCTCTGTCAGCACAGCCCTACAAGCAGAGCCACCCCCTTCCCCAGCAGATGCTGCTCTCTTGTACACACCCAGCACCTTCTATGCCTTTGATTTGCGACAAAAGCAAATCTCTTTGAAAATCAGCCCCATTACCTGCTTACCCCATGGAAACACACTGAGGGGCACCTGCTGCCAGCACTTCCGCCCCAAAAAACCACCAACAACTTGAAGGCAGGCACGGGCACTTGCCACAAAAAGCCCTCTAGGGAGACCAATTTCCATTTTGAGGAGGAATCGTCGTTCCTGCCAGTGCCAGCTGTCATCTGCGTAGTACAGTTGTGTGGCACAGCCTGTTCAGGCAGCACACAGGGAAGCCAGCCAGCCTTGTTTGGCTTTGCGCTGCAAGGAGAGGGAAAGCAGCTGGGTATTGCATATCCATGGCAATAAACAAGGTCTCTCACGGGGATTTTCCAGCCACATTAGCCTTCATGCAAAACAGATCCTCACACTGTCCCTTGCAGGCGTCAGAGCCTCCAGAGGGCTGGGGATGTGCCTTGGGCCACAAGAGCCACAAGAGAGGAGGAGAGTTAACAGTGGGGAAAGAGCAGGAGTTGGCTCATCCTGCCAGGCACAGAGGGACCAGGGTGTGGGGATTGTAACACCCCAAGGCAGCCAGTAAGGATTTTGGGCTGCCCTCTGCTTCCAAGGCCACTGGCAGCACTGACCAGGGCTCGTCCAGAGCTGGGGAAGGGGAGGCAGAAGGTGCATTGAGCTGAGCTTGTTCTCCAGGACAAGGCTAATGGCACACACAGCACATCAGTAGCCAGTGCACATCCTCTGGCCCCTGCACAGTCACCCCTGCACTCTCTTTCCTGTGGTTTAATTAATTTATTACAGCTCTTTCTAGTCCTGGCCCTGCCTGCACCATCACCTCCTCCACACACCCACCTGCCAGCCAGGGACCTCCACAGGGCACCAGCAGAGCAGGATGAGGAGTGATCCATCCTCTCTCCCTCCCTCCTTGAGGAACCAGGAAATCTCTGGCTGGGTCCTCCTGCCAGCAGGAGCAGCTCTCAGGGCACAGGCTGATGTTTCACCTGCTTACAGCAGGGAGGGCTTGAGCTCCCAGTGACCCCCCAAGGCTCCCCCAGGCTCAGATCTTCTCCCAGAGAAAAGCCCAGGTGTGCCTGATCATGCACAGATCTGAGCAGGAACCAGGTTTTTGTGATTCCCATTGCCTGGGGAAGCAGGAGGACCTTTCCACAATTGTGCTGACACTCTTTTAGCTCTGCAATTGTGCTTTTCTTTCCTGAGTCAAAGCTTTTGCACATGAAAGCTTTTTCTTCCTGGGTAATAAGCAGCATCCATAGAGGAAAGTAAATGAATGCTTTGTAGTTTAGTGTCTCATAAATCATTTTTCAAAAGCTGCTCTCAGATCCCAGCAGAGCCTATGGCCAGAGGTGGAAAAAACCCTGCTCTAGCTCCCCCAGCCTGTTCCAGCTGAGGCTGGTTTCATGGAAATGAACCACCTGGAGGCTTCTCCATGGACTCTTGGATGTGTTTTCCTCACCAAGTGATGATCTGGCTGTTCTAAAGGGTTCAGATCACTCTCCAGGAGTGGGGAGTGGGACTGGTGGTGGACAAGGATGTGTCCATCCCATGGGATCCATCTCACAGGAGTGCAGGGCAGGGCTGGGTACCACACGCCCACCCTGCATCCCTGCTGTGAATCCTTTCCTCTTCCCACCAAAGCACAGCCACTTTGGGGGAAGAAGCAGAGGAGCCACATCCCAGAGCACAAAACTCCAAACAAATGAAAGGAAATGAAAAAAAATCCAGCCAGAACCACCACATAGTAACATCGAGGGCAGTTCAGCACAGCACTTGATATCCAAAAGAAGTTCTATCATCCCCAAAAGATGTGGGAGAAGTCAGACTGTCCTCACCCATTTTAAGTGCCACAGCCATCTGTCTCACTCTGGAGTTGATTTATACCTCCCTTGGAATGTTTCCTTCAACAAAAAACACCAAGTGTTGAGGATTAATGATTTATTCTGAGTAATTGGTGGACAGCAGCAGAGAGCATCCAAAGGCAGTTCATAAATTGGGAAAGATTGCAGGAAAGAGGATGTGATGATTTGTCTTCTCCATCCCTGGGACTAGCACAGGAAAGTAATTGCCTTTATTTGCAACAAGGCCACTTAGGGAAAAAAAAACCAACCATTTTGAGCAGCGACTGGAACAGATAGCAGTGGGAAACAGGTAAAATTAATAACTCCTGAGTCAGCCAGCCTTACCTGGCCCACGGGTGCTGAAAAACAGCACCCACTCCTCAGGTCCTGCAGATTTTCCAGCTCTGGGCTGTAGCAGGGAGTCCCTTGGCACTCACACAGTGACTCACTCCCCCAGAGCCCTCCAGCCTTTCAGAGATGTTCTGCCTTGGTGAGCCTCGATTAATAAACAAGATGTAAATGTTTCTGTGTGGAAAGCAAAACACGGGATTAGTGATACTAGAGAGCTGTAATCAAAGCCTTCCACACCGATGAATAATATATGTGCAGTACCAAATTCTTACTAAACACCACATGCCAATGCTGATGTGTTTCTCATAATTGTTGGGGATAAATGAGCAGTAAACACTTCCAGAAAGCTGTAGTGATAAATATATAGAATCCCTTAGCCTATATATTTTGCCTGGAAGACAGCTAAAACTGCGTATTTCACTGCAATCTAACCCACACCCTGCCAAAATATTACACTTGTTACAAAAAACCAAAGCCTGAAAACCCAAATCGCCAGAGCTGGAGCTGTCAGTGAGCAGGGCAGGGATCCTGTCGATCCTTGGGCTCCTGCATCCCTCCCCATCTCTCACCACCAACCCATGAGGCTTCATTTTGTCACCTCCTGTTCTGGGATGAAAATAACTCTTGGCTGCATCCCATCGCTTTCAGAGCGGGCCTGGCAAACCTGCTGGTGAGACTGGGAGAAACAAGGTCCTGAGCTCTCCTGGTGTCACTGGTGGGGACACTGGTGCCCAGGGTGGCTCCTGAGAGGAGCAGGGGGGCAGTGGAAGCAGCCACCT
Organism: Sterrhoptilus dennistouni; assembly: GCA_013397095.1. Taxonomy (NCBI): domain Eukaryota; kingdom Metazoa; phylum Chordata; class Aves; order Passeriformes; family Zosteropidae; genus Sterrhoptilus; species Sterrhoptilus dennistouni. The sequence continues at coordinate 283,955 of VWZU01000051.1, read as the reverse complement.
GCCTGTTTGAGGCTCTGCTGTGTTATTTATGGGGTGACACAAACCCAAACGAGCTCATGGAAACCTCCAAAGCTGCATTTTTTTTTTTCCCCTGCAGAGCAGCTGCCCATGCACAGCCTGGGCTGGGGATGTTTTGGTCACAGTGCTGACAAGAGGCAGTGGAATTAAAGCAGGGAAATGGGGCAGTAACATCCAGTATTTGTTCAGATTTTCTGTGATCTTTCATGATTATTGCTGGAGCTGGACTAGGCCTCCTTGCTTTTAATTTTTTTTTATTTTTTTAACATGAGGCAGGGGATCCTTTCCATCACAGCCAGTTCTGAGATACACATTTTTTTCAAAGGGAACTGTGGTTGCTTTTATCCACTTCCACCTTTAACTCTTTTTAACTAGTACAGTTGGGTTTTTTTAACAGAGAATTTCCCCAGTTTTAGCAGCCCTGCTCCAAAGGGAGGAGCTGTCACACAGCACAGGGCTGAGGGAGCTGCTGGCCCCACAGCTTGCCCCAGATCCCCCTCCTCTCCTCCAAGGCAGCATGGCTGGGGATGGATGGGCCAGGGAAAGAAGCGTTTAACCACTGTTAAAGTGTTAAATACATAAAAACAGGAGGAATATTTGCTTCAAAGCAATTAAATCATCAACAAAACCCAATTCCCAGTGAAGTTTAGGGGGGTTTTGCCCAACTCCTCCTCTGGATCAAGGATGCTGGGCTCCCTTCTCCCCCTATCCCACCTTGCTTCTCTTCCCCCTCACTCCAAGCTTTCCCAACCAGGCACCTTCAAACCCCTTCCTCACTTTTCCTCCCTCCAGACCCTTTTCCCAATGGGTTTTGTGGGCAGCAGAAGGGCACTGCACAAATTTGGGGAGGATTTTTGGTCCCAGAAGCCGGGCTGGCAGCAAATGCTGACGCACGGTGAGTAATTCCACCAGAGCTCCTCACACAGCTGCCCTTCTGCTGTAAGTGCTGGGTGCTCCCCCAGCCAAGGGCAGGACGCCCAGCTCACCCTTTCCACCAGGATCAGGAGGCCTTTCCCTCAGCTGTGATGCTTCTCCCTCACCAGGAATCCTCACTTCCAGCATTTTTCGCTCGGGAGCCAAAGGATTGCCAATTAAAGAAGCAGGAATGAAAATGGGGCTCGGTTTGGGGGCTCTGCAGGCAGGGAGTCACCCCTAGAGGTGCTGCCTGTCTCAAGGGACTCTTTTTGTGTCTCCCCAGTCGAGGAACAGTGGCCAGCAAGGGGACACGGACGGCGCCCGGCGGCTGGGACGCATGGCCAGGCTGCTCAGCATCGTCTCCATCGTGCTGGGGACCATCATCATCGTGCTCTACATTTCACTCAGCGTCAGAGGTAACCCCTGCCTCCTCCTTCCCTCAGCCCAGCCCCAGCAGGAACCTCCCCTGGCTCCCAGCTCCAACCCAGGGGATAGGATAGACTTGCCCCCAGCCAACCCCTGCCTCATTCCCAGCCTAAGTGTGGTGGGAACTGACTCCAGCTTGGTTTGGCCATCACCAGCTGCACACACACATACGAAACACCTCAGAGAATGGGCTCCTTCCAGTAGAAACATACATTGCCCAAATGACCAGCATGGAAAGCCCTCCCTGTGCTGTCCAAAGTGCACAAGATCTCCCAGGTGAAAGGCCCTGCCCTGGCAAAGCCTGTGGTTGGGTTTAGAAGAGTGGAGTGCTATAAAAACAGAAAGGTTTCAGGACACAAATCAACCTGCCCAGAAACACAATCCCAAAATGTCTTGGGAACCTCCCAAACACAACCCCACCTGCCAAACCAGAACGATCAGCACAGCTCAGGCAAACAGAGACCTCAGAAACACCCAAAGGCCAAGCCAGGAGCATAAGGGGCACATCTGTTGACTGCTGGAACCTGCCCTAAGCCGCTCTTTTCTTTTACAGTTTCCTAGAAGACGTTTCAGCATGCAAATACCTTGAAGAGGAGGAAGACAACTTTCCTTTTGGGGTTTTTACTTTCAGCCTTGCAACAAAACAAAAAAAAAAATTGTCACAGTGTAGGTGGGCAGCCCTAGACAGTCTGCTCTGGAGCGCCGTCGGAAGGAACCGCATGCTTCAACTCACCGCCTCTTGGGAATGAGCCTGTGCCAGGGATGGGATAAAAATCACCCTGAGTAGGAATGGGAGAGGCCACGTGGAGAGGAGAAGGGGGAAATCCACTACCTCATTCCCCTCCAGCAGAACTCACGGAGCGGGGAGACAACTAAAGTGCAAGAGGAGGGGGAGAGAGAGTCTCCAGGACGAAGCTGGCTTTGGGAGGAGAATACAAGCCGAGAATGGGATATCTTGAGGAGTCCTCCTGAGAATTTCGGCACGAGTCACTGGATTTTTGGGGGGTTGTTGGTTTTTAAATCGTCAAATTCTCTGTCTCTACAAGAAAAACGGAACAAAACAAAAAAACAAAACAACGAAACAAAGCTCAAACTGCCATCAGGAGCTGAGAGCTGTTCCGAGGAGGAGGAGGGAGAGCAGAGCTGCAGCAGGACCACGGCTCTGCTCCGAGCGAAACGCAGCTGCCAAAGCTGGAGGATGTGGTGGGTGCTTTTGTATTTTTGATGAAAAAAAAAGAAAAAAAAAAAGAAAAAAAAAAAAGAGACAATGACCATTTGCATGCCTTTGGGAATGTTCTCCATGTCTGTTCCTACGAGCTCTTTTATCACTTAGGGCAGATCTCAGAGCTGGCAGAGCAGGATGTTGCTGCATGAGAACCCCAGGCTCCTCCTCACCCCCAATCCCATGGTGGGCTTTTTACTGGAAGGCAAAATCAGGCGTTCCCTGTGAAGCCAGACATTTCTCTGTGCACCCAAAGGGAGGTCAGCACCCCTGGCACTGAGACAAGAGCCTGGTTAATGCCCAGCAGCAGCACCAGGGCACGGGGAGCCCGTTCTACCCACCCACACCCCGATGGCACGGCACGGCCGTCACGCAGAGCCTTCAGCGTGATCCAGCCCCCACCACTGCCAGTGCTCACCCCCTGACCCTCTGGGGCTTCAGCTTAGGGCCTCCCAGGAGATTTTCAGGGGTATGAAGGAGTTTTAGGCTCCTGCTCCTCTCCTTGCACCCCTCACACGGCTCTTCTGCAGCTCTGAAAATCTCCGGCGACCCCAGAGCTGCCTGGGGTCAGCCCTGTGAGTTGTTGTATTATTTTCTAATGTTTTGTATTTAACCTAACAAGAAAACAGACTCTGCTCCTCTCACTCTGTCTGTAGGTACCACAGGCCCTGCCACGTCTTCCACACCCCATGGCTCCCTCAGCCCATCCCCGTGGGCCTCAATCCCCACACCTCCCTTGAGGCTCCATCCAGCCCCAGCCCTTCTCCTCCCCACTCAACCCCTCTTTGCTGTTGGGATTTCCTGGGGTTGGCCCACTTACCCACCCACCCAGACTATGCAAAGCTCCATTGCCTGTTGTTTTAGTCAGGCTTTGTGACTTCTGGCCACGTCCATTGGCTCCCTGAGTCTCTTTGATGCAAATTTTGGGGACACACGACCAAGAGCTGCACTGCTCAGCCTTTCTGTTGTCTCCAGCTGACAACCTGCACGGATTGACTGAGAAATGTTGTCCTTCAGGGCACTTCTGCTCTCTAACAACCATCTCCTGAGAAACACCCCAAATTTAGAGCAAATTCAATGCTTCCCAGGGCTTGTCTACATGGAGAATCCACCAAAAGAAACTTCACAATTTGGTAACTGCTTGGCACTAACTCCTTCCCTGGGCTCTGAGTGGGCACATGGGGTTAGCACAGAGTAGGGGTGAAGTGTAAATCCACGCTGTAGTTACTCTGTAGTAGCTAATGTGCAAAGCCACAGGCACCTCTGTGAAAATTCTCCTGTCACCTTTTTGATTTTTCCTCTTCCAAGTGTTTTTTTCCCCTAGAGGTTGTTTGAATCCGAGGGGTGAGAAAGCCAAATCCCCCAGACACACTGTCAACATTCTTCTCCCCACCAAAAGGGATTCCAGGGACTCACAGCAAGAGCACATCACTCCAGCACTTTTTCGGGCTCCATTCCCATCCTCCCCTTTGCCAGCACTCCATCATAAACTGCTGGCGTCTAAAATGGACCAAATCTGCAACTTTTCTTTTGCAATTTATTTTTTGTGAGTTCAGCAAACAGGGACTGCTGAGCATTTCTGGGTGGGAGCTCCCTCCTCCATCCTCTGTCCAGGCACTGCATCTTTTCCTCCTGAGCTCTTCAGAAACCCTCCCTTGGATGTTCAAACTTCCATCTTATGGCTGTTGAGATCCCATCAAATCCCTCAAATGTTTCCTTCTCTAACTCTTGGACCCAAAAGCTGCTTGTTGGGTTGGTTTCTTTTTTGGAGCTACATAAGGACGGTGCAGCCTGTCCCTGCATCTCCTGCCCTTTGCCCTTGGAGCTGCTGGAATTCAGCTGATGGGAAGAGCCCAGGAAGCTCCTCCCTGAGCAGGAAGGGCCTTTTTTCAGGGAAAAGTGCTGGAGGGAGTTATAGGACTTGAGAGCGTTTATTAAGTAAGAATTTAAATGCTCTTTTATCATTGTATAAAGCCTTTCATCTAAAGTGCTTCCCTGCATCCAAAGGATTAAACCCTGCCACCCCCCACGAGGTGGGTTCACATTACTGCTCTAATTGCAGGGATGGCAAATGCTCAGGCACTGAGCAGCTCCCAAATCAACCCCCTTTTCTTCCTCCTCCTTAACAGAGCCTTGCATGAGCACAGATTTCCTTGGAATCTGATTTTTTTCCAGTGGGATCTAAACAAACTATACCCCACTGTGGTTCCAAATGGGATTCCTGCAGGCAGAGGAAGGAGGGGGCTTTGTGAGGCAGCTGCAGTGGAGAAGTCCCAGGCCAGGGCAGCACAGAGCAGTGGATTCCCTGGATGCAGGATTCTCCTGGATGCAGGATTCAGGCAGAAGATTTCCCCTCAAAACCCCCGGGTGATGATTTGTTTGTGCCTCCTGTCTCATTGGACAGCTCAGGTGAAGCTTCTCACCTCACCGTTAAGTCTAACAAAAGAGAAGAACTAAGACACTTGAACCCCTCTCATTCTAAAATCTCCCTGAATAGATGCAATTGTACTGCACCCTTGAACTCAGCTTTTATTTCCCCTCTTACCCTCCATTTAAATCCATAGGAAATCCTCTACAGTTATCCCTGAGAAAGTATTTGCTCTGCTTGTAACCTGCCTCTGCAGTGCTGGAGGAATAAACTCCCCAGGGACACCCAGAAAGTCCTTTCCCCCTGCTGCCCCATCAACTTCCCCACACATTTTGCAGCCTGTTTTGCAAAGTTTTTGCCACTTTTCTTTCCTCATCCCCCACGGTTTTATCCCAGCTCAGCTCCCTCTTTGGATCTTTTTGGGTGGAATTCGATCATATTTGTGAAGGAGGAGGCTGCAGAGCCCCCAGCCCTCAGCACACACCTCACCTGTGCTGTGTTACAGGGAGGTTGATGATGGCAGAACTTCACCCTGAGGCCAGCAGGCACTGTCACCACTTTAAATCCACCAGGGAACTCCTAAACTCAGCTTTAGCACCCAGGAGGGCACCCACAAAAACTGTGCCATGAGCCTTTTCCTCTCCAGCCCCACCAAGCAGCCCTGCTTGTTATCCCCCAGCTCTTTGCCACCTGCTGCAGCCTCCTCTGAGCTGACACACGTCAGAATTCTCTGTGTTTGCAGCTAAAAGAGTCATGAAATCCCCAAGCTCTGGCCTCAGCTTCTCCCCTCTGGTGAAGGAAAGGTGAGAGCACAGTGACAATCCAGCCCTACCTGACAGGGGAGCTGAGCTGGTAGGAGGAGAGCTCGCTGAAGGGATGGAGAAGGTGGGAATTGCCTCTAAATGTGAGCTGGAGTAGGAGTGAGGATCGACAAGTGTGAGGTCCTGGTGGGATGTAAATACACAGGAAGGAGCCTCCGAGCAGAGCATGAGGCTGGTGGCACCTCTCTGGCATTGCTGTGGCTTCTTTGCCAGGATTTGGGGCAGGGCTGGGCTCTGTGGGGTCCCACAGAAGAGCTGCTGGCTGCATCAAGGCTGGATTGAAGCTTTGAGCTGAACCTGCAACAAACTTGGTTTTGTAGCAGCTCCTGGTGGGATGCAGTGACCGAGGGTCAGGAAAGGGCAGTGGGTCAGAGCACCACGCTGGGGGCTCCCTGCAGATACCAAAGGGATCTCAGCACCACCAGAGGAAACAAAGCCACCAAAGGATCTCAAAGTTTGCTGTGTTAAGGATGGGTTTGCATTTTTTTATTATTATTTTTTTTTCTGGCAGGTATTTCACCCTGTTCCAGTTCATCCCTCTCTCCCTGCTCTTTGCTGGTTTCCCCATGCCCAGCATCCCCACTCCCAGGACATTCCTGAGTCCCACAGCTCGTTCCTCTCACCCTCTGCCTCTCCTTTAACTCGGACAGGTCTTGCTGCAATGAGATCTCATCTCTGAGCTCTGCTGGGAGGGGTTAGAGAGGGCAGGGAACCTCTGACCCGACTTTCCCCACACAGATTTCTCCATGTAGACAAGGAAGAGCAGATCCTGCCTTTTATATAAAATGAAATCTCAGTTTCTGTTCATTCTGAGCCCAGGGAGAGGCTGCAGAAAGGCACCCACTGGGCTGGCCCCACCTTTGCCCCATCGCTTTGTTACTCGTCACAGAACCACAGTCAGGGTTGCACTGTCAAGCTGAAATAATTCAGATTTAAGCTCGTTTTCCTTTCAGTATACAGCCTTTAATTCTGGCAAAAACCAGTTAGGTTTGGACGCCTGCTTGGGCACAAGCCAAGGGGGTGTGGGGGGGAAAGCAGCCTTTTCAAAGTGGGAATATTTGTAAAGCATTTGCTGACACCAGTAGGTAGCAAAACTCCAACCTATAAATACCCATCCAGGATAAGAAACATCAGAAAGGGAACGTGTACAGGATTCACCAAGGCAACCCTGATACCACCTGGGAGCCCTTGATAGAAGGTGCCAGGACTTGATCCTTGGCTTGGAAGTGCAGGGTCCATCCCCCCACTGGGAGAGCCGCAGCTCACACACAGCATGAACACACCAGGAATTGCAGCTGGGTGCTTCTCTTTGCTGACAAATGTTTCTTTTTCTGCAGGATGGTATGGTATATCTTATATACTTTCTTTGTATTTCTTGGCATGAGAAAAAAAAATTAAAATGTAACATGCATGGTCAAAGCTGAACTGGTTTCTTCTGTCTAAATGAGGAAAAAAATTATCCAAGCTACTCATTCAGAGATTGCTTCACACTCTGAGAGCAACCAGTTGGTATTTTGGGTGCAGTGGGTTGCAAATAATATGTACAGGCAAAGAGTAAAGAAAACAGCACAAGTCAAGAGCAGGGAGAGGTGCAGACAGAGCAGCCTTGTGCTGGTTTTAACCAAAAACACTTCCCAGGAGTCTTCCCAGGAGTTTTTCCAGCCAGACTGGAAGGCTGCTGACTGTCACACCCACCTGGGCTCACCAGCAGGGTTTATTTGTGTTCTCTGGTCAGTCAAGGTGACTGATCCTCACTGAAGCTGAGGTGCACAACTTCATTCAGCTGAATCCCAGAGCTCTATTCCACTGCACATCCATGGCATCCTCTGGGAATGGCAGCACAGCTCCCAGCCCAGCCCAGCCTGGAGAGACCTGCCAAGCCTTGCAGGATGAACTGCTTGTCCCACACAGCAAAGTCTCAGTCTGTGCAGGCTCCAGTGCAGGGCAGGACTTGCAGGAGGTGGCACAGCCCCACAGCTTCCCCAGGACAGCTCCTGTCCCCTCCCAGCCAAGGAGGCAGTGCCACCACCATGGACAAAGAGGAAAAATGAGCCTTGCAGGCCCCTGGTCTCAGACACAGCACTTCCATCCATGTCTGTGGTGGAAGAAGACAGGAGGTAAATTCTGCAGCGTGATTCAGCAACAAATGGACTTAATGGCCCTGCCTGGAGCAGATCCTGCTGGGATTCCCCCAGGCAGGGGCAGGTCCAGTATGAGGGGTCTGGGACTCTCCTCCCTGACAGAGCCACCCAAAAACTCATCAGGAAATGATGCAGTGCAGCAGATCCAGCTGCTGGACTTGCTGTGGGCACCTTTAGGAGGTGGTTACAGCCAGAGGGGTGAACAGACCCTGTGATCCAAACCCAAATCCCTCTGCTGAGACAATCTTTGGCCTGTCATTGTCACTCTGACAAACACCTCTTGCACCTTCTTCAGGATGCAAGCTGTAGGGTTTTGGGGCATTGAAAAATGAATCAACAGTAAAACCCCACAGGCACCCAAAGCCAGAGAGGATGGAGATTAAATGTTTGTGAGCTCATGAAAAACAGAACTGTTATCCTCATGAGCATCTCAGACACTGATCCAAGGAACAGGAATTAGTTCTTCTAGATGAGCTGCTGCCCACAACACAAAGCCTAGCCCTCGTAAGTCAGGCTCAACAGTGGATTTGTCCCTAAGGCTTTCTATGGATCAGGCATCAAGCATTGCCCAGGGAGACAAGAGCTGCTCCTTCAACACAACCAGCACTGTGCTCAGCCTCCCTGATCACCCCACAGCCCTTCTCTTACACTGCATTATCCCCCTCCCCAGCTCTGCAGCTCACTGGGGCATTTTTAACAAATTAAGCCTATTTCTTTGGTGCATCCATTCCCCGTTGCTTTGAAAACTACAAATCTAATTAGATCTGCTGGTTCTTACTCCTAAACACCCTCCCCTTGTAACAGCACCTCAATCAGTGCTCTTGATGTTCAGCTTCACACCCCGGGGCTCAGAGAGCAGCTGCTCAAAGCTCTAAAAGCCATCAGCCAGGGTTAATTACTCACAGCCCTGCGGGTCCAAGCTGACACCACACTTCAGCTACTCCCATTTTACACCAAGGCTGGGTTTGCACAAATCCTCTGTTACTCAGCCACAGCATCTCCCCACTGCCTCTGCTCATCCAGCGGAGTCAGAGGCATCACTGTCTGCACAAGGGCTTTGGCAGCACAGTTGGGATTACAGGGCAGGTCTGAAGAGCCACATTTATTTGTCCTGATGGAGACAGAAGATGCAGATGTTTAGAAAGCCCAGTGTAACTCACTGCCCATGATTCAGCAAAGCAAAGAGGGTTGGTGGTACCTGTGTGCAACAAAAGACACAGAGGGGTGTTGGTGGGGAGATCTTTGAAGGAACAGATGTTGTTTGCATCCCAGCACAGGATGTCTGAGGCTGCTTTAAACCATCTTCAGCCTTCTTTGTGCATTGCCTGAAGAATTCTGCAAGCCAGAAGACTGGGCAGAAATTTAAAAAAAAAAAAAAAAAAAAAACAAATGNAAAAAAAGCAATGGCTTTTTTTGACCTGGAGGAGGAGGAGGAGGAGGATTTGAATCACATAAAAACCCCCACACCATGGAGAGATTCCCCTTCACTGGTGAGATTCCCCCTGGAGCATCCTGACCATGTCACCAGATGCAATCCCAGACTTCAAAGGCCGCCGCCGCCAGCCCGGGCTCTGATGTTTCACTGAAGACAAGGCAGCGCCAAGTTCTTTAGCTCCTGTTTTATTAATACCCTGCTCTGATGGGCTCATGTATAATGGATTCACACAGGAACAGCAAGAGGTTCACATCCAATTTCCACGTTGCATACGTTCTCTGCTGAGCACTATGGGCTCTCCCTTCATCTCCCAGTGTTTGTCCTCACTGATGAATTTGCATGAGTTTGGGGTTCAGGCAAAGGACAGAAAGTTGGCCACCAGTTCCTCAACTGGTTTCCATGAGGTTTGCTCAACTGGTTTGCTCCAGTCAGGAGCTAGGAGTTAAAAACATTTCCATTTTCTCCCTGGCTCCTAATGCTGGCTGCTGTTGAGAATCAGCAGCTCAGGGATGCCTTGGGCTCTCTCAAAGCCTCTCAGGAAGTCATTTGGGAGGTGATGGAGCCCTGGGCTAAGCAGCCACAGGAGAGCTCAGGGCTGCAGAGGTGCAGACTTTGTGATGAGCAGCACATGAACATCCTGGCTCTGGTGTGCAGAGATGCAGCCCCCAGCATGGGGCCAAAAGGAACAGATTGCACCCCAAATTCTCCCTGCTCACAGAACAGCTTCTTAGCTGCAGAGATTTAAAAATTATGAAATTTGGATGTATTGTGGGCATCTTCAAAATTTATAGCAGCTCACCAAATACACTCCTGGTAGACAACAACAAAAGAGCAGAGAAGAAAATGAATTTATCTTTGTGAGGGTGCTGAAAGGCTCCATCTTCCTATTTTCCTACCCAGCTCCAGGCAGGAGCTGTTCTGCAGCCCTGCACATTGCATCCAGTCCAAAGCTGTCACTGCTCCCCTGCAAATGCAGTGGGAGCAACACAACCACAGCTCCCACATCCCCACAGAGACCCTGGACCAGGAGAACAGCTCAGCATGGGACCAGTGGGGCTGGAAAATCCCTCTGAGATCATCCAAGCCAGCAGTGCCAGGCTCACCACTAAACCACAAGTGCCACATCCATGTGCTTTTGAAAGCTTCCAGGGATGGGGATTCCATGTGATCCCACATGGTGGAGGTTTCTATCACATCTCAGAGTCATTTTTCAGTCAGAGAAGACGTGTTTGGTAGACTTTGCACAAGCTTGGGTTAGGTGGTGAGGATTTAGGATTTCTGTGTTGGAGGAGAGCCTGGCGTGCCCAGGTAAGTGGGAATTGCACCAGCAAATCTGCTTTAAATGAGGACTTTTGCCTTATGGTGGTTATTGCTGCATCCTTCAGAAGATGAAACATCTTAGAACACCTAAAATAGAGAAATGGGGATTTCTCCATGAGCTCAGCTACCTCGTTTATGGGCTAAAAAAACCCAACCAACCGACGACTGCTGGCCCTCATTGTTTCCAGCTTAGCTGTGATGTGAGATGCTATTCTTGGTCAAGAGCTGCCAATGCTTCTGAAGCTTGTGAAAGTTGTTTGCTTTAATAGCACACAGCGTGAAACAAAGCAGAGACTTCCCAGCAAAATGCCTCCTTCTGCTGAGCTCGCTGCACCTCACTGCCCGCTGGAAATGTTTAATTACAGGCTGCGGATTCCAAAGCGTTTTCTTCCAAATATTTGATCTCAGGTGCAATTTCATAAAACCCATGTTTTATCCTCCTTCCCAGCAAGGAGCAATGCAGATGGATCATTTCATCAGCTCCAGATGGGCAGGAAAATAACCCAGTTCCTCACACCCTGTGCTGTCGTTCCTCCCTGGTCTGGAGCGGCTGCTCCAGCCAACAGCAGTAAACCAAAAGGGGTTCCTGTCTTTAAAGAAATGCTCTATTTTTACCTGATGTTTGACTGAAAAACAGGGTGGGTTTAAGCTGAATTGTCGTAAGAAATGAGTTAACAGCTCTTCTTCCTCTGCACAGAACTCCCAGACCATCAGCACTCACCTCCCAGGGGCACCACAACTGCAGAAGGAACTTGGCTGCTGAGTGAAGGAATAGCATTTCCTGAGGAAGAGAGGGAGAGGCTCGTTCCCCTGGGATGTGGCTGTGGTTAGACCTGAGGATGCTGCTGGGGGTGCAGGATGGCCAAACACTTCTCTGCCTGCCATGGCAAAGCTGACTCCAGGATGTCAGGTTTTCCAAGACCAAACACACACACACGCACCTGAGTAAATGAAAAGGATCCAAATACCAAAATCTCCATGGCAGAATCCCTACTTTGCCCTCCCAGAGTGGCACAACTCAATCTGAAGTCACTCTGAACTATTACAAGAACTCATCATCCCACAATGTTTGTTGGTTTTTATTTTAAAACAATCTCATCTAAGCCAGAGCGTAGGCTTGGAAATTATTTACATTTCATGAAATGTTGGGAAACACAGCAAGAGCTGGCCAGCAGATCCTGCTGTAAGGAACACACGACCTGGAACTGCAGTTGCTCCCCAGCACAAAGACCTATTTATGCAGAGAGGGCACACACACACACACATGAGGAATGGTCCCTGCTGGAGCCTGAGCCCCCTCCTGCCTCTTTCCAAACTTGTTTCTTTACATAAGCAGTGCATGCTTTTATAGACCTGAGTCACAAACTTCCCCACCTCAGTAATATTTTGAAGTAAATTTAGCACTGGTGATACATGCCTGACCTAGAGGGAACTGCATTTATAGCACAGCAGAGAAATATCCACATACAACCCCTCCTGCACTTGGGTGTTGTCCCACATCGGGGCTGACCAAGCCCCAGGATCATTCCAGCCTCCCCTGACACTGAAAGTGGGGGACACCCAAAGGATCCCACCAATCTCCAGTTGCTTTTTAATGTAATAAATTGTAGTTTGTGTGTTAAAGCTGGACCTGCCAGGGCCACCTGATCAGCACTTTCCCAGCTACTCAGGATTTCTTTTCACACCTGCAACATTCCTGAGCATCCTGCAGAGCCTTTAGAAAAGGCTCCCTTTAAAAATCTGAAGTTTCAGCAGCATTTCACCCTGGAAGAAGCCAGCTCAGCACAGGTCTGGAGCCAGAGGGCTCTGTAGCAGATGACATGCCCAGGCACAGAATACCACAAACATCTTGGGGAAGTTTCCACTGTACAGCTGGCAGCTCAATGGGGCTTTGCAACCCGCAGAGAGGAGCTTCTATTTTCAGTGCAGCTTTAGAAAGACAAAAGATGAAGAATACTGTCCCCACTTTCAAGAACTCTGCATCAGGCGGATGGGTATGGGCAAGGGAGATAAGAAAAGAAACAGAACATCAAAACCCTCCCTCTTTATAGCACTTGTGGGAGAGCCCCACGCTGTGCTGGTGCACCTCAGTGGTTATCAGTGAATTTCCTTCAAGTTTGGCTTTGATTGATAAGCTTCAATCACCTTGGACAACCCTTCAGGACTTCAAAGGATGGGTTTTTAAGAAAGAAACGAAAATTACGAAACCAAAAATAAATCCATGTGTTTGAAACATCGACGTGAAGCCAAAGACCCAGGAAGGAAGGGAGGAGAATTGAATGGGCAGAGCAGTGAGCAGACAAAGAAACACAAGATGGAAGATCTGAACAGCCACGATGGCAGGAGACCTCTCAAAACCACACCACTGGCTGGCAGAGGGTCCACAGGGTGCCAAAATCAAGACAACCAGAAAATAACCCACAATGAGAGAATGGCAAATGCTCTTTGAGGGGTGCAGAGGCTCTGATTTACAGCCAGGCTCCTCCTGCCTCACTGGCAGCGCTCTGGAATCTGGGTTAGCAAAGCCTCAGGGTCCCATTAGGAACGAAGAACACGGGAAGGGCTGCGACAGGCGAGGATGGAGCAAGGGAAGAGCTGCAGCACACGCTCCAGCGGCCCCGACAGCTTGGGAAGAAGGGGAAGATGAAGGCGACAGCAGGCTCCGAGTGCTTAATGAGCACAGCCCAGCTGCCAAGGCACGGCAGCTTTTCTACCTGGAGATGGTGGATAAAAGGCTGGAGCTCGGGAAACAGGAATACCAACTGTAAACATCGAGGTTTTCTATTAAAACACTCAAAAAAAAAGAAAAAATCAAGTTCAGGGCGCTGTACACCGCCCACGTTCGGTGAAAGGAAGGAAACAAAGGCACTCCTGTCTCTCAGTGTGAATTTCTAATGGAGAGCTCGGCTCCCTTTCGGCAGGAAATCTGCTCGTGGAATGGTACCGGGGCTCAGGGAGCAGAGCACGGCTCATCCATAATGCAGGAACACCCACTGCGCCGAGCCTGTCAGGAAGGACAGCACTTCTCAATATGAACAACACTACTCTGGGAGGCGGATGGTTAAAAATATATATCCTATGCCTGTGCCACTATAAATTATTGACTGTACAGGGAGCTGGAAAAAAGGATTCAGTGCCATTAATAATTTATTTTCTAATCCAAACGAAGATGGAATTTTATGCACCACTTATTACCAGCGCCGCAACTGGAAAAACTCTCTGCACTTCCCACTATCTGAAACTAGAACTGCCTTTCCATTTTCAAAAGTTTTTTTGAAGTTTCCCCTTTAGCTTGAGACACACATTCAAAGCCTTCCCCTTGGGAGAGCATCTGGTCACTCCTGAATATTTAGCAGGCATTAAGGAGACAGAGATGTATCTCTGCTTTAAAGCAGCGTTTACAGGCACAGCACGACAGCTCTGCAAGGAGAAATCCCTCTCTTCACTCCCAACCTCATGCACAGACAGGTATCACAACGCCAGGCAGCTCTGCTGCTCCGAGAATACAAATTTGGAGTGGCACTGAAAGATTTAGCATTGATTGCAAAAGCACCAGGCACAGGTGGATTCCCTCAGGCACGACCAGACCACAGCGGCGCTGGAAAACCACAGGGTAACAAGAGTCCTGTCTGTCCTGAAGACAGAAATTCACGGAGAAAGATCTTCCTTTTTAACACTTCTAAAGAAAACCATCCTTGTTCCACTTGGTGAAGAACAGTAGGGAAAACCACCATGAGTAAAATCAGCCCCCTCCCAGGTAGATGAAATCAGGACTGCACATGCAGGCAGGAGGAAAACATCCCCTCAAACCATTTTGGGTCAGGGAATGTTCCATCACATCTGATATTTGATACAAAACCTGAGAACACACAGATTTGTATGTCCAGAGACAATTCCAAAAGGGTGAGATGAATCCTCTCTGCATCTTCCCTGAAGTTTAAGTAGGCAAAGATTGTCAAGGGGAGAAAGAACCAAGCACCTTGCTTAGAATTCTAATTTATTATTAAATTACATATCAAAGCCTTTTTTTTTTTTTTTTAATACATACAGAGAATGCACAATAGGTGAGAACAAAAATAATTACAGTTACAATAGAAGTTCCAGGAACGTGTATGAAAAGAAAAAAAAATCAGAAAGTGCAATCAGAAACTCATTTACAAGGTCTGGGATGTTCTGTGAGAAAGGGCTTTGTTTTGGGTGTAGAGTGTTTATTTAACTGCTTTCCTCACTCAGTGCCACACAGACCAACAGCTGCTTCTGTCCTCAGAACTAAAACATCACCACTGGTTCAAATGTGCCGTGACAGGAGAGGGGCAGGGCACAGAAGGGACCTGCAGATGTAACCTGAACGTGGCTCAGTTGTGGCTCAGAGTGTCCCACTGCAGTCTCCTGTCCTGCACATTCCATAATCCCATTCTAAGGAGTTTCAGAACCATCTCCTCCTTCAGCACTGACAGCTGTTACCCTCTCCTTCCCTCTCAATTGAAAGCTTGGGGACAAAACCAGTAAAAATAGGAAAAGGTTATGCCTCAAGTGATCTTGGCAAAAAAGTTGCTACATTTAGAGAGTTAAAAACTCTCATTTAGTCGGGACTAAATGAGCTGCACTATCAGAACTGGTGGAGCAGCCTGGGCTCCCTGTGCAGCAGTTCTGGGGAAGCAGCACCTCAGGGGACACAGCCCTGGAGGGCAAGCAGTGAACAATCCACCTGACACTTTCACATCACCTAAAAATCTACTTCTGCTCTTTCACTTTCAACATCCAGCAAGGAACTGACTCTTCTCACGTTAATCTTAGGACAATGCAATGAAAGGACTTCTAAAGTACAAATGAAAATTTTAGTTGATTCCTCAGTGTCATGAATCCAGCAGGAATTTATACCTCACTTTGATATGCAAAACTCCTGAAATCAATACTGGTTAAGAAAAAAAAATGCTGCCCTGGAAGGTCAAAGCCCTGGCAGTGCCCTGGGGAGAAGCTACAGCTGTGGACACACTTCTGGGTGTTGCCCAAATGCCATTGCTCTGCTGCAGCAACCAGAGACTGAAGATCAGATAAACAGGTAAAAAATAGTCTAAAGAACAGGGATAAAAATATTCCCACCCATGTGAAGTGTGGCATGAATGTTACCAACACGATGCTTTGTGTTCCAGTGCCTGACCAGGTTTGAAGAAGCTGCTTTTCTGCTGGGAATGAAGCAGAAATTGAAAACGAGTTTGTGTGTGCGTGTGAAACACGTCCTGTAGAAACACCAAGGATTTCCCCCCTCCATTTCAGTGCTCAGCAATGATTTTCTCAGCAGACTTTCTGTTGGGCTGAGTTAGGAAAACGCCACTTTGGCAGGAATTGCAGGAATGAGAATTCTTTAACCGCATCTTTTCTCCTCGGAGCAGGAGGAACCACGAAGAATGAAAAACTCTTGAGAACACATTTAGCAACAGGAGACACACAAACCTGTATTCGGGGATTTGAGGCAGAATGCTACAATCCACTGTTTCCATTTTCCAGTCCATTGTTCTGACCACAGGTCCAGGCTGTTAGAGATGAATTATGAGGCTGATTCTCCTGAATTTGGAAGCCTTTCCTGGGCCAGATGCAAACACGCCCCTCCAGGGAGCACAGCACAACACCCGCTCTGCCAGATGATGATGAAGGGAAAACTCCAAAGATAATTAAATGTATTTTTCAACACAAAACTGACTCAAAACCAGCACAAACAAAAACCACGGAGGGGCTGCCAACACTGAAACCGTTTCCAGTAAAGCTTTATCAGAGATAATTCAGCATATTTCCATTATTTTTATACTAAAATATATCAGTTCCTCCATAACATTTTCATAACATGAAAAATCAATTAAGTTTACATATTTTATTATAATCTACATATTTTCCATAGCAGCTTTTTCACAATAAGATTAAATATATGCACCAAATAATCAGTTAAGTCCAATAAAAAGACTTGTTAAAAGATTAAATAAATGAATTTATTTACGGTACTGCAGATCTTATATTGCCAACTATAGAGCAACCAAATCCTACAAATTCTAAACAGATGCACAAGTGCTGATCAGGGTCCCTTAGGGTGGAGGAGGAATCAAAGAAAAGGCAACAGGGAGAAGTTTGATCTCCCAACACACAGATCCATTAATAACCCTCCTTTATCCATCAAGCTTTTTCATAAACCCCCTTAATAAACACTTCCTCTCCAAATGGGAACGTTCCCAAATCAACCAAATAATCACCCTTTATTTCAAATACAAACCCCCCAGTTTTACATGGATTAATTCCAAATGCTTCCAAATCCCAATGGGAGGATGGCTGATTAGGAGCCCTTGTTGACTTTTTAGCACAGGGTTATTAAGTCTGCAAAGAAGCCTTTAAATCCAGATATTTGGGGTGTAACAGTGTGGGTTTGCACACTACACAAGTCTCTATTCCCTCCAATTCACAGACACTATAAAAGGAAGTAAAAAATTGTGTCCCTCCCGCTGGACTCTGTTCCAGAGGAGAACCTGGGGACTGTGTGACATTTGTGGGTGATGGAATACATGGAATCTGTTAGGAGCACTCTAAGTGGATTGTGAAAAGAGTTAATCAAGTTCTTAGCAAGGTACTTCAGTGCCAAGGCTTGAATTTATTGGGTTATGATATGACAGATGGAAAAGTGCTGTTGAAAGAGCAGAAAAATCTGTAATCTGGGAAGCTGCAGTATCAAAGCCACTGCAGATGTCAGCTTTGTTTACAGACAAACAACAGGGTTCTTCTTGCCTGTCCTGACCAAAAAAAAGTGTTTTTCCCCCGCAGATAATGGTAAATAACACTTGTTTCACTACTCATACATTCATCTCTTTGCTAGGAGGAGTTATGTCCAAAACCTTTGCTCACAGACACCTTTGCCTCAGCTATAACCATCATCATTTTAATTTCCAATTAACAGTTTAGATCACATCCTTCTTACTGCACTATCAGCATAACTTCACCTAAATTACAGTATAGGCTTTGTAAACTGGTTATCGTGTCTTTATAAAGATCTTTATGATGCCAGCCAAAATCAAAGTATTTGCACCCAAAAGGTTCCTTCAGGTGAACTCATGTTTGGTCACTTTTCAGATGACTGAACACTTGAGTAAACAGCTGCTGGGACACTGTGCTCCCTTTTTACACAGGGGGACATTGTTAGTCCCTTTAAAGCCACAAGAAATCTTATGATCTCCCTCAGAGGGTACTTTATTCATATTCTGTTCAAAAAGTGAACAGAAACCCCCCCCTTTTTTTTTTTTTGTTAACTCTGAGGAATTTGCGTGAAGCACAGTTTTCACAGCATGAATTATGCAGAAATAACTAGAATCTGAACCAGGAGTTAAAAAGAATTACAGAACATGTATTTAGTAGTAAAGCAACCTGAAGGCTTAAAGCTGCAATATTCATCTCTCAGGGTGAAATTCAGTACTGGGCTGGGATTAGAGGGAAAAGCCTTCCTGCTGAGCTTCCACCCAAGGCAAACTTAATCCTTTCCCACTCCCCAGCCAGCACCAAACCTCCCCAGCACTGCTGAGCACTGGAACTGCTCCCCCAGTTCTGGTTAAGAATCCCATGGGCACTTACCTTACAGTGAGAAAAAGAATTAAACACAAACAAATCCCACCAAATTTAACCCAAAGGAAGGTGAACAGCAGGGGAGGAGAAAACACTGCAGCTTCAGCCCAAGCCCAGTGTCACAGTCTACCATCAGAAGCTCCAGACATCATGCTGACAGCCCCAGCCACAAGCAGGCTGTGGAAGTCTGACGCTTCCCCCCACTCACTTTTCCTTGGCTGGGAGGAGGGAAGGTGGTGATGAGTTTTAGCAGAGTCCAGGGGGGGAAACATCCATCAATGGAAAGCGTAGAGGAGCAGCAGGATGGTGCAGACGCCGATGACGCCACCCAGAATGAGGGAATCCCGTCGCTTCCGGAGGTTGATCCTTTGGATCAGGCTGTTCACTGCTGGAAAACGGTCTGGGAGGGGTCTGAGTCAAGGGCATGGCAGCAAACAGGAATTCACCAACAAGCCCCAAAGGTTGGATGGGGAAATGCCAACACTGCAACTATTCCCAAGCTGGAGGAAGAAGCAGGGGCAGGAAGCCCTGATGGACAGGAAGAGGATTACAGCTGCACTTCACTGATTGCAGACCAGCAGAGAAAAGGGGACAGCCCAGAGCTCACATTCACACAGAATTCACCACCTGATCACCTCAATTATCAGCACTTTAATCTCCAGTATGTGAGGCTTAGTTACTTTTACTAATTGTGTTTAAATGAGAATGGAAAAAAAAATAAAAATGGGGTGGTTATATAAAACACTAGTGGAATTTCTTCAGTGGGGTTCTATTACTGGTGAAGAGAACAACCAAAGTTGTTTTCTCAGTCATTTGACTGAGAAAATCCTGCATATTGCATGACCTACACACTGTGCAAGCTCTGTAAAACCACAAAGGTGTAAAATCTACCTCTTAATGTACAAAATACAACTGCCAGCAAGACAACCAGCTTCAGAGCTTCATGTCTTTGGAATTGGGGATCTTTTGAAGGCCAAAGCTTATTGACATTTTATTGAAATGTCCTTACCAATTGCTAAGAACTGTAATGAAATTTCTGGGTTACCAAGATGCATCTTTCCAGGCTGTCATGTGTCTGACCAAACAGTGCTGATGTTGTCCATGGACAGAAAAGAAGGAATAAGTGGGAAAATCACAAACATGCCTGACTACGTGGCACAATGTTCAGCTCTGAGACAGAATATGCACAGAAACCAACAAGCCAAAATCTTAATTAACATCTAAAGGAATGTGACAGACAAGAGGATACTCAGGCCCTGAGTACTCTTAGCTGTAAAGCACAGCAAGCAGGGATGAACACCAAGCTTCAGCTTTTTTGAAAGCAAAAAGCAGGACCTGAAATGAAACTATACTTCTACAAATACATGTAGCAGGAAAGGCCATGAAATGCTGTTGCAGACCTCTACCTGAAAATTAAATTCTGTTAATTTATATGCAGTGCCCAAATTTGACCAAAACCAGCTTATTCACCACATTTACCATTAAGATGCTTCAGTTCAGGTTATCAGGTGAGACTGATAAAAACCTGGCCTGTTTGTCACTGGTGACAGTACAGGTCACAGAACCACTGACACTGCTGATCCCCCAAATGACAGAGTGAAAAATTGTACCATAATTCTTCTTAAGCATAGGCAGCACCAGTTTCTAGGAAAAAAGGATACTTGCCAAGGTATTCATCTTGCTTTGTATTGACTTCAACATCCCTCTCTGCGAAGTCATATTTTCTTTTGTTGCCATGGCAATGCTGGGGAAAGAAAGAGGATCAAGTTGTTGGAGCTAAGAATAATCCACAGCTCACACAAGAGGAGAACAAGCAGGCAACACTTCTTCAGAGGACAATGAATGGGGTGAAGCAACATGAATGAAATCACAATTTTTCCATTAATCTCTATCTTTTACAGTGAAATTATTTCAGTTCTATGTAAACTGTTAACAGTGTGAAACACTGAGGTTTCTTGAAACAGGCAGGGTTTGACTTTTCTCCTCCAGCTCCAATGCAATCTGGAATTACCTTATAAGCAACATAAGAATTATGCTCTCATGGCTGAAGCTTTAAATTTAGAAGTTTGTTTCATCCCAAATGATGGTTCCATCACAGCACAGAAAAAATCCATTTCTGGGATCTGGTCCTAATTAAGACTATCCCCCACAGTATGTAAGTTTTCATATTCTTTGTTTCTTTACCAATACAAGCAAACACAAAGCAGAATTTCCCACTTTAATACGTTTTGGAGCTTAGAAAAGAAGCAACTCTGCTCTTAAAAACAAGATATTAAATGAAGATTATAAAGAATTTCTCGGTTGACAAAGTTTGGGCTCTAAAGACACAGTGCCTGAGAAAGAAATATATGGCAAATATTGCTCTCCTTGCTGGCATGTGTTTCAAAAACACATAAAGCAGGACATAAATACAACAAGGCTGCATAATAACTCAAAGAAGTCACCTCTACTGCTGTTGACTTCATCTACAGGAATAACAATGATTAAAACAAGTTCTTGGATGAGTCTGTGAGCCTTAAATATGGAGGGGAAGTGTTCTGGAGGAGTAAAAGTTAACTGGAACAACACAATAAACAAATTGGAAAAACAGAAAAGGGAACTAAAGCTGTAATTTCTTTTTAAAGAAAATGTGAAATGCTGCTTTTACCTGCTACAAACATACATTTTTTCAATGCAGGTATTTTAGTCCTCTAATGTAAAAAACAACAAACTCACAAAACCACTATAAAATTGCTGTTAAGAAGAGCACCCAGATAATTCTGAATTACTAAGAATCAAGTTAGAAGAAAAAATTATTTCCTATCTGCACACAGAAAAGTTTGTTCAGTAACCTACAGATGCCTATCTCTCACCCCCACACCGACTTGATATTTGTCCAGATGAGTTTTTAATACAATGTCTCTCAAAGCACTTCTGAATTAAGTCCCATATTTTTGTAAGATGCATCCAATGACTCATTAAAACATCCATTCATTTACAGAAGTGAAAACACAAGATGACTGCCAGTATACAAAGTGCTCCTGAGCCACCTCCAAAATGCCTTTAGAAATAATTATTCACAAAACACAAGGTTCCTGCTTTAACATCTTAGGAGTGAAACTGTCCATTTCATATAAGAAGGCAGGATGTAAAGGGTTAAGAGATTGAAACCAATTTAATTTATTTTTTTTACTCCAGTATTTTCAAGAATTTAGCTCAAAGGGCTGGGTTTTACTGGAGAGCTCTGAAGGAAAAAAAAAACTGGGGTAATTACCATTTTTAATATGATACGGTCTAGTAATGAAATGTAATTGTGATATTCATGAACAAGACTTTAACTGGATTCCAGCTACTATTAACAAACCAAAATTCAAGCAAAAAGCAACGTTGCTCACGTATAATTTGATTATTCAGACCTCGAGCTGGTTTATCTAAGCCCTTAGATCTGTAAAGGAGATTATTAAATTTAAGAAGCAGCAGAAAACTGAGTTCCTGGGGACCAGTCCAGAGATTGGTCTTGTATCTTGAGCACTGCAGCTTCCTCATATCCTCCATCAGACGGTTTTGGTTTCATTCCCATCCCTGACATATGTTCATTGACTTGCTGCTGCCATTGCCTCACTGACAAATGCAGATTTTAAAAAATTAATCACAGTCTTCCCATTGACAACATTGGCCCCATTTAGTCACTTCCCCACCACAAGCTCCCCAGATCACCACGACCTGGTTCTGATGTTCCGGAACTCGCGCGCGGCGTTTCCGAGAAAAAAGATGAAGCGTTTCTTTACTGGAATGGAGATGACCCCGATTTAACATTTCACTTGGAAACCAGCAGGAATTATTCTCAGTGCTCTGCACTGGCTGGAACTACCAGAGCTGGGTGTAAACCAAGTTTCTAAAACCAGATGGTATCTGGCCTGCTCTCTATATTTAATATTAAAGGCCTGCTCAAGTACAACGCTCAGCATTGCTGCGCTACTGGAGAAATCTCTCCCAGCTAAGCCCAAGGTCAGAGCCATAAAACACCCACCTATCTCTTCCCCAGAGCAGCAGGAGTATCTCAAATTCCTGTGCTTGCAGCCATATTTCCCTCAAAATTTCTGCCACATTCCGAGTTTGCCCTTGATTGTTCAGCAGTGCCGTGGGTATGCAAGCGGCCAAATTTCCCTCCAAAGCAAACCCAACTGATATTTGTACTTAGTTTGCTGTTTTCACTGGCATTAAAAACCCCAGGGTAATAAACACTTCCAGGCATTATCCCAGACAGACAAGTCTAACATGCAGAGAAACACTTTCAATGCTGCCTGACTTGGAAGCAAAGAGTTTTGATTTTGCTTATTTAAGTGTTTAAGCTGTCGTTATTTCACCCCACACTGCAGCCACATCCATCCAGTGTCACTGAGGGAAATGTACCAAAAAATCAACTCCTGGCTTCACCCACTGAGACACATCAGTCAAATATACACTGCTGGAGAACTAAAACAAAACTCTGAAGTAAGAAGTTGTGTTATTAAAAATCAAATAATTCACGTATTACTGGAACTTCTGCTTCATTTTGCATGCCATGAATCATACTTGCTCATTGAAATTCATGACAAGGGCTATGATTAGGGAATGGACTCTGTGACTGTGCATAGAAATGAAAGCTCTAGGTTTAAATTGGTAAAAATTCTGATTGCATCACTTATCCTTTGTCTGGAGATACATTTCTATATTTATATCTCTAAATATACACATATGTGCGTGTATCAATGCATAGCTACCCGCACAACCTGGCAGATTCCTTTAAAGAGTATTGTTCCTTTTGATGAAGCCTAAGGTGAAAACAGAAGAAACATTTTCTTAGGAGTACAAGTGATTTTGCCTGGACACTCTGGCAAGGTGGCTGTGAAATGAGAGAATTCTCAAAACGTAGCTCATGCCTTTCCATTCTGAAGAGTCAACACTCAATGCAGCTGAGTTTTTCCCTTCTATTAAATCCTAATTATTACCTAAAGAGACAGCCCAAATACATAAGGAGATGATTTTTTAATAAATGAAATCTATGGCTTTGTTCTGGCTTCAGTCCAATCTGTTAATATGCAAACACTGATAGATCAGGCCTCAGAATTACAACAAAATCCTAAGAACTTGTCACACTGTACAGGCAAAACTATAAAAAATATTCCAACTGAGCCAACATAAAAACACAAGTTGTTAGAAAACAAGAAATAAATGGTCTGCTATTTTGGACAAGTGATAATGTTTGAAAATGAAAACCTGAGAACTCCAAACATATTAAGCAAAAATCTCTGCTTATTTTTAAATCTGGCCAAGAGAAGTAAACGCTGTTCCAAAAGAACTGCAGTACAAAGTATCACATCCCACTCGCTTCTGGAGAGGAATATGCTGCAGTAAGAACCCATGGCACGTAATTCATTTAAAAATTGATTAAAAGTTTAGTAATAACCACACATCTGGAGTGACAGCCCTGCTCACTGCTTTAGTTACTGAATCATTTCAGCTCAGGTGCCCATTTATTCCCTGGCACGAATGTTTGCTCCATGGAGGACCAGGCAGAGGAAGAGTCAGACTCCTCACTTCTCCTCCTGACAGAAAATCAGAGCAAGGGCTTACAATTAGTGGCTGTAGCTGGTCAACAAAAGCCTCTGCACACACAAAAATGTGCTTTTCAGTGTTTAGGATCAGTGCTTAGTAACAAACCCTGAGGAAATAAAAGTGTGAAGTGTGATGAAGGAAATAAAACGCGATTTCCTGACTTGGTTAATTAAAAAATGAGTAATGAACTGCAGCAGATGTAAACCTTGAAGACAGAGCAGTAGCCAGAATAGGCTAATTACATCTCAAGGAATCTGTCCTCAAACAGCTTCTTCTGCACAATTCCCTCTTTTATTTGGGTTACAATAGACAAAACAATTGGTGAGCTGGGTAAATTTCCATCTGGGAAATTCACTTAGAAGGTAGAAGGATTTACCATCAATTAATGTCACACCCAAACACTTGCCACTACTGGGGACCACAAGAAAAAAAAGAGTTCAACAAAAATTTCACCCTGGTTTTAACAGAGGCAGAATTCAACTCAACAGATATAAGTGGAATTACATTCCCTACTCCATGTAGTTACTAAACAAGCTTTTTTTGTACCCAAAAACTGTAGAACATTTTTGGCAACAACTCAAGCAAGAATTTACTACAGATAACAAATAATGCAAGGTTGAGAGCTCTGAGCTCCTCTGATGACACAGAATCAAGAAGCCAGGCCAATGACATAATTACAAACAATTACAAGTAATTTTGCAGGATATTAAGAGTAATAAATCACCATATGCTGCTTCATGCTCTGTTTACTTGGAGGGGCAGCAAAGAGGAAATTCACCAAACACTGAGCATTTTTGACATGGAAAAGTAGGGTTACAAGCATGGCAATAAATGAAAGGTTTTTAGTGAGGAAAGGACTAGAACCCAAAACAAATACAGCTGGGCTAAGTTGGAGAAATATTTCTGAGAGGCTGTGGTGAAAAATTGCACTCACATTTTCAGGTATTATTGCACTGGTCACTTCTGGTTCATCACTGCACACTGATGTGGTTTAACACATTCTTTCTCCACATTAATTATCCTGAGCCCACTGTGTGTACTTAAGGCAGCCAGCCCTTAAAGGACACAGCCTTGCTGTATCTAATTACTCTTCTTGGTCATTTATGTCAATACATGCATTGTCTGAAAGCATATCTTACTTGCTTCCTTCCTTTTTTCCCCCCTGTTTTGTTTTAAAGCAATAATCTAAATTTAAAAACCATTAAATTGGGCAGTATTATAGTTTGAGTTATTGGTCTGCAAAAAATTGGCTTGGAAAGGGCACAGATAATAAAATTTATGTTGCTACAGTTCTAAAATGTCTAGATCAGTTAGAGCAGGTATCATTTAAGTACTCAAACAATGTAAGAATAAGAAAAAAATAAAGGTACAACAGCAATAACCTCTCAAGCAGTTGTGGTAAAAGCCTTACCTATATCAGCTGCACACTGGGTACTGAATATTCTGAATACATTGAAAGATCCCAGAAATCAGGTTTTACATGAGTGTCACTGTGAGAAGAAACTGGAATAGCCCTCAACAGCTCAGCCTGAGATTCACTCTGCTCCAAAGGTGATTCACGTTTGAGCAGAAACCCAACTTTTCTAAGCTAGGCTGAATAAAACATTGAAGCAACATTCTCATGTCAATATTGAATAGAAAAAACCCAAACCAAACCCACCAGCAATTCATTGTAATACTGCCAAGGAGCTGGAAACAATACAGTTACTGTATAAATATAGTGACTGATATATTTAGACACAATTTAATAGAAATGCTGATTGTATGGAAAATAATGAATTTTTTTTACATTCATCCTTACCTTATTGTTTCTTCTATCAGTCGATCTGAGCTGAAAGCCAAAAGAAAAACAAAACAAAACAAGTTAAAAAAAGTAACAAGCACTAAGTACTACTTTAGATCACTAATCAATGATCCCCCACCATCATCCTAATAAATTTGCCCTTAGAATGTTTTATTTCTGGATGTTGTCACGTTTTGCTACTACATAGGTTTGGTTTATACAGACTTTGGAGAAGATGCACTGGAATATCCTCTAGAGCAGCTTTTCCTAAGTGTAGCAAGAGCAGCTGCTCAGGAGAACACATAAAACACTGAGGAGACAAGAAAAAGGAGAATTGGCACCGTGATTTATGAAGAACTGTTTGGAAAGGAGTATTAGAGAAAGGAGTAGCTAATTTTATTGCTTTTTAATCCTGCCCACCCCTTCAAAACATGTCATTAATGATTAAGAAGCTGAGACTTGGGTCCATCTCAGAGCCCTGCTCAGGATTAGCTCCCCAAAACACTGGTTTATGCTGGCAAATTCCTTCTGTGGCAACAGCAGCTGGATGAGACCTGAACTGATGGGAACACAACACACACAATGTGTCAGAGAAAGCCCTGGGTGACACATGGCCCTGCCCTGGCTGCCACACATCGATCCAGCTTTGTGCAGCATTCCTGGGAAAAAAAAAAAGGGCAGCTTCAAGCACAGCACCAGAGAGGACATTTCATTTAAAACCTGACACGCACCATTAAGGAGAGTAACAAGATCCTTGGAGGACTGCAGCTATTTCTCCTTTTCTGTACTCAACTTTCACACAGGGTTTTTAATCACTGCTTTGCAACCAGTTGTGAAATGCCAGAAAAACACCTCTTGTTACAGCAATCAATATCTCCAGTGTAACCCTGACGTGGAACAGGTGACTGCATCGTTCCCACAGTGCAGGAACAACAATGCAACCCTGCAACAGCTCCCTTTATCCCACAGATTCATACAAATTCTTGGAGAATAATTGCAAAATTGCAGTTTGAGGAGGAAATCAGCCTGACAGAAAAGTAATTTCATGTTGTACTGGCTACTGTTTTCAGTATTAAATCAGAATTTATTGCTTCCAAACTCAGAGATGCCAACAGGGCACGGCCATCTTCATCCTTCACCCTCCTCATTCCAAGTGTTTTGCCAGCCCCCGGAGCAGCACAGCTCTGCCTCTGACTCAGCCGGAACTGCCTGATTTGGAACTTTTCTTCTTCCCACAGGAATTCTGGAGATCCCCCCACAGCTCCAGCTGGAGGTGCAGGGGAAGGAGCGCGCGGGGCAGTGAGCGCACGCATGGGCGACCTGCTCGGGGAGGGGGAGAGAGAGGCAAACAGAGTGACTTTATTTGTCTGTGAAGAGGAGTGAAAACACGAAGGTTGCTATTTCAGGCTGTCCATGGATTGAAATAAAGACACAGAATAGAGGACTAAAAATATTTTGCTCAGTTTTAAGCTGCCAGGGACTCGACTGGGGCAGCAAACAGAGCTATGCTCTCTAAGATTCACATCAGTTGTAAGCACATTGGTTTAAGCCAATAAAAGCAGTTTTATTCACTGTGTGGTGTTTATTACACCGGCACAGAGAAGGGAAACACCCTGGCTGCGTACACAGAGCAGTGTCACAGCATCTCCCAATGTCCCCAAGGCAGGCAGAACAGGAAAGCAATGCATTAAAGATTTCTGTAATTGCTGAGTCTCCAAGAGGCACAATCCAGCTGAGAATAGTCTCTAACAGACAAGTGTGTTATGTGGGCAGGGCATAATAAGAATAAACTGCAAAGCCATTAGAAAACAGCCTCAAAAGCAAGAGCAGTGCATAAGAATGAATCATTTTAGAAAAGGTTCAATTAAAAAAAAAAATCATCAATGAAAAGGTATTAAAAACCTCGCTGGAAACAGGTTGCACTTTAAAAAAATCTGTGGATGAAAATGTTAGAACAGCCCTATTAAAAAACCTGCCTTAGAAAAATCATTACCAGCTCTTCATCCATTTAAACTGATGAAATTATAGAATTTTTATGTTGATGAACTGAAGATGACAGAGAAGCTGAACACTTTTACAGACCTCAAGTGAACTAGGATGTCCTCCAAGGCTTTTAGAGCACCAAAATTAGTCTTGCCAGTTTGCAGCAGGGCCACTCGCTGCTTTTTATGATAGAGAGAAAGCTGTAGATGGGCAGTTTTATTACTTAGACACATAAACACATAAAGTTATTTAAAACCTTCAGATTACATTACACTGCTTTGTTTTTATATGTGTATGTACGTTTATACACACACAAAAATAAATTCTGGGCATGTGGCTACCTGTAAAATGATGACAGAAGGTCATAAAAGTGTATAAACCAGTAATAATCAGTTCTGAACACCAACACACACAGGCACGGGCTGCAAATGCCAACACAGGGCATTTACCAAGCACCTGAAGCCTCAAGATCAACATTTCAATGAGGAGTCATCTCAAATATTTAAAAGGATGAGATACACATAAATTTTCTTCAGAATGAAGATGTGTAGGTAAGGGCAGACTAAAGGAAGCACAGATTTATTAGCACAACTTTCTCCCCACCCCAAGAAGAATCAGCTCTTGAGAGGATTTCCAAATTCATCTCTCCTTGCCAGGTGAACAAACCCCCCAGGAAATGGCCACGACATTCCCTGACATTCTGGTAGAGGCAGTCAGTGTGAGCAGGAACATTTCGGGGATTCTGATGTGCAGATTTGGATTCCTTGGCAAATACAGATTGTAAAGTTCACTCACAGTGACACCCAAACAGAAGCATCTGTTTCATTCATTTTACAGCTCATAGCCATAAAAATAAGTCAGATTTTAAGGAAGATCAGGAACACAAAGTACAACAGGGCCCAGAGACACAAGGGAAGCTAGCAGATCTCTGACTATTAATAACCTGTTCTCCCCAAATAGAAGCTGTTCTCACAATTAAAAATAATGTTCATTTCAATCATTTGCCAGAATAAAAAAATAACACTGAACGAGGCAATTGTGCTTAACTTACATATTCAAAACACTACAAAAAGAAGCTCTTAAATGAAAATCTGTCGACTTTGTTCTTCTGCTGTCCAAGCAGACAACAAATCCAGTGGACATTTCTTTATGAACATCCAAGCAAAAGATGGTTCTGGGCACTATTAATCTGACTTGCCATCTGTTTCAATCAACTCTGCATTTTCACCTGTCCAGACAGACAAAGCCATTTAAAAATACTACAGGAAAAAAAAAAGGCTGGAAGCTGCTGAGGCAATCACCTCCTGTAAGGAATGGCACAAACCCAGCAGCAGCAGCCATGCATATGAAATAACCAGGTCTCTGTGCTGTCTGCAGAAGATGGCACAGCTTGTCTTTTAAATATGCAGACAGGTAAACTAATCTGAAGCAGAAAATAAATGAAATATGACTCCCAGATAGAAAAGAGTCCTGCTCATCACACCAGGCTTTTACAACTAAAATAAAGCATTTTATGTTGTTTGTAAGGCAAATCTCTGTGTCTATACTTAAATAAAATTCATTAATATAGATGAATACTTAGCTGAGGACTGGGATTCTCCCATATCCATAGATTTTGTTGCTGATACCCAAACCAAGTCAGAGGAACAGGGCAGAGCAGTAAAACTCATCTGCACCCAACTCATCTCACAGCATGCTTTAAACCCTTCAGATGAAATTAAGGGCAATATTATCACATAGAATAATTTAAAAGGGATAGGGAAAACCCTGTAGAATAAACTATTTTCTTCCTTTCATAATGAATAACTAAAGAAATAATAATTTTACTTTGTTCTTTCTCTAACTGCTCTGCTCTCTGCTCTCTCAAACTACCTCCAATAAATCTTTCATATTTTCACAGTCCTGGATCACCAGGCAATTTGGAGCTTCCAGGAATGCAAAACACACTCTAATACAAATATACAGCTATGAGGCAAATCTGATTTATACACTCAGTTATTTCCATCATCATAATAAAAGAATAAGAATGAAAAAAACTCTGTGCACACACACACACAAAAAAACCCAATCTCCAACTCATTTTTTCTGCTTGCCATCAACATTCCTTATCATATTAAAAATTCATGATCATTAAGCTCTTTAAAAACTTAAGTAGAAGAATGCAAAGCTGAATTTTTTTTTTGCCTCCCTGTGATACAAGATATTCCAGATTTTGTAAGACTCGTCTCAAGTTTGATTCAATTTAGTTTCAAAGTAGCTAAAAAAGGCAAGAATTGGTGTAGAAGTCTATTTATTGTCTACTAAGACCAATATACTTGACTAAGAAGCACACATCTTCCACTTCCAGCATGAGAAAAAACTGGCTGGCCAAAAACAAAGACATGAGGCAAAATAGGCATTTTCAGGGATGAACAGTTTCCCCACAGAAACCACTCTGAAAGCAAAGAAAGGTTCAAATGCTGACCCAAACTGCACTTTTTTGTTGGTTTTCTTTGAGTGTTAATTCAAGCACAAATCTGGATACTAAGGAAATGCAATTTTGTCACATTGTCTGTTGCAGAAGGCAACAATCAAACACAAAACCCAGCCCAAATGTGAGCATTATTCAATGTATAAATTTGCTCATCATCATCACATCTACAAACTCTGAACACCTCAGGAAGCTTATTTTTGCACACCTCAGAAACCTCTTTCAGTAAGAATGAGGAATAACTGCAAAATTGGAAAATAAAAAAGCACAATATCATGTTGCCTTTCATCAATGCCAGCAATTTGTTAAATCTAGAATGAGAGGCACTGGAACAGAATCCATTGCTCTAGGCAAGAGTAAACCAACATTGTCTGGTGCTGAATTTCTTTCCAGATGGAAAGAAATTCTACATGAGGAAAAAAAAAAATACACAGAAGGCATCTCTTTCACTGCAGGGAAGAATGTGCCAAAAGATTTTCAGGAAAACAATCTGGTGAAACCTCCTCCCTCCAACTGCAATCCTGTAACACAAATTCAGCTAAAAATTTGACTTCTAGCTACATCACTAAGTAAATACCTCAACAGCTCATCAATTCCAGCAATTTGGACTTTAGATACACTAAGGAAAGCACTTTTTTTGCAGCTAACACCTGTAAACACATCTACATGTGCAACATAGCAAATAAATAGATTAGTTGTTCTAATTCAGTTTAATGGAGGCAAACAAGCACCAAGAGATTTTCTCTCTTAAAACAGAGATCCACCTTCACAGGTGTGACAACACCAACAGCTGTTTCTCTTGGATTTCCAAAGGGTATAGCCTGCAGCTCCACTGAACTCTATGCCTGGGAATTATCAGAGTTGCCTGGGAATTATCAGAGTTGCCTGGGAATTATCAGAGTGGAAGAACTGTGTCTCTAGAAGAGGAGGTAGCCAAGAAAGCTCTTTGGCATGCAGATGACTGGGAAAGTGCCTGAGAGCCCCAAGAGGGTGAGCAGCAGCAATACTGCTTCCCTTAGAGCAAATCTATAAGGGAGTAAGAGCTTCTCAATAACCTGCAGTGCTCAGTTTACCCAAAGAAGGCAGGTAAAACGTTTAAAAAAATGAGAACAGCTCCTACTGTCCACGTGAAGTGCAGGAGCTGGTTGAGCACAAACCCAGTGCCAGGATGGCACCAAGTAATGAGGCCTCGAGTCATGCTTGGGAAAAGTTCCTGGAGAGATTGACCCTCCCATGTAATTGCTCCATATTACCCATAGGAACGAAGTGAAATCAACTGAGGAGGGCAGGCTTTACTGTAAGTCATTATCAGCAACCACAACTGTCAGAACAATTCCAGTAACTTCCTAATGGACTCCATCGGCATTTCCTCAAATTTGACATCTGCACGCACTGCCAGCAGCCAGGGGCAGGGCTGCCTGCATTACTGCCCCTGGTTTAAAACATGGAATTTGGATGGGACCTTCAACTAAAGGGAAAACCCCTCTAAAATCAAGCAACACAGGCTCTGATATCTGACACTGACCTGACTGAAATGGAGCTCTCCCAGGATAACCTGTCAGGGCTGATTTGTTGGGCACACACAGACAGGAGATGCTCAGCTTACAACAAACACAAGCTGTTTGTAATCTGTGCTGTAACAAAATAGATTGTATCACTTTTCTAGCTCAGTGTTTTTTGACTAAAGCTTGGCAAAGCTAAAGAACTGTTCCACTACTCACACGCTCCTAAGTAACCAGGAGAGCACAAGGGGGAATGTCTTCTGCAGGAGCCCCATCACATAAATAACTTCATAGGAAATATCTTTTTAATTTCCAGTCCAGCTAACACAGAAATGAAGTGAGAGTTATCCCAAGGATGACAATCCAACTTTAACGTAGTATGAAACCCCAAAATCCACACTGACAGACATGTATTCTGTGCCCCAACTGCATTTTCACCTGCTGTGGTTTTGAGGGTTTTTTGGGAGAAGCTCTGTGGCTTTCATGCAGGATTTGGCTGAGGTATCTGATTTACAATTCTCTACCTGCCTGTTAATTAAGTTGCAGAAAATGATTCTTAAAGCTGCATAGTTAACTATGCAACATAACAAACACTTGTGGTTCAGAATGTAAAAGTGCACGCTACATTTAAACCATCCACAAGCCAAATCCAGGATGCAATTCATTAATGGGTAAAGATCTCAGCATTTTTCTTCTGACCCAATTTCCCAGTGTTCTCAGAGCTTTTTATCTGAAACTGAACAAGACACATTCTTCCAGAAGTGCAACTATACTTGATATAAACAAGTCTCTCAAGTGAGAGGAAAACACTCTGCATCTTTCAAATCACAACAGAACTAAGGTCCTTGAAAAGTTCTAAACAGAACTCTATTATTAGGATAAAATGGGGATGCTTTAAGGGTAATTTGGATCTAGTTCTGCTTAGCATCATGGATTTGGTAGAACACAAAGATAACTGCACAGCAACCATTCAGCAGCCAAGAATGAAGAGGACCTAATCCTGATGCATTAAGAGAGGCTGAAATTAAATAAAACTCATGAATGACATTTGTGCAGTAGTGTGGTAACTTTCCAGAGATACGCTCTATATATGAGAAAATGGAAATAATCACTATTTATCATATCCATACACATCAAATTGAGCTTGTTTTTACTGGAGGATCCAACAGCAAATAATGAGGAAGCACTTCTAGCCCTGAAGAATAATAAAGTGCATAGCCACACTGAAAAAAAAAAATTACATGCTGCATTAGAATAATAAAAGTGGTTCTCAGATTGCACAAAAGGAATTTGGTAAAACTCCACAATTGTTGATTCTGTTGAAAAGCTGCACCTGCTTTTCAGAACCAACCCATGCAGGAAGGATTTCAGCCCTAATTTCAATACAGACCTTGGAGGGGGGAAGCTGTCCTAGTTAAGAAACAGTGTTGAAAGGAAAGCTAAAAACAAATAAAACATGCATCAGCGACTTGTTTACTTCTGAAAGGAGCAAAAAACTTCAGAAGAAACCACAGAGCCCTGAAGTTTGAAGTGTGGTTTTATATCCTTCCCTTTCCCAAAGTGCTGTTTCTAAAGGGAAGCTCAGAATCGAGAACCAGAGCAGAGGTTTTGTCCAAGTCGCTTTTTTTTCCATTATATATTCAGGTAATCTTTCACTCTGGGAGAGTTTGCCCTTTAACTTCTGCAGACATTCATAAAGACCTACAAGAGTTTCCATAGCCACCTCCCCTGGGGCACATGGAATTTCATCCACAAACCTTCACTTTTTACACAGATGAAAAGCAAACAATGAGCTTGAAGCTCTTAATGTCAATGTGGCTGCCTCCTTTGTCACCTGGATAATTCAGTTTTGTACTGGAAGTTACTGGGGAAATTCCCAAACTAAGTTTTGTGCTGTGTGTGGTGGATTTGATGAGTTTTTTTTCATTTGGGGTCCCCATCATTTTAGACATATTGAGATATAAAAATGTCACAACAGTCATCAGTGTCAGGGAAATTATGGATTATAATATTGTTAAAGTAATCCAACTATTATGAAAGCAGGCAAATAAACATTGAGACACAGAAGCTTTGGTTTAGTAGTTTGGGTAGAGGTTTTTTTAAGTCCTAAATACAGCACAGGAAGATTAAAGAAATAGATGATTTTACCCTAATGAAGCCCAAACTATTTTTAGAGGAAAAAAACTCTTAAATCATGAATTGCTTGGCTGATTTTCATGATCTTTTATTAAGTTATTTATAAATAATAATAATACCCAAGAGAGCATCTTTCCTCATTGCCTGGAAGCTTTGAAGCTCCCCAAGTTCTCATTAAACTACTTCAATAACTTGCTCATACAGCCATATAATTATATATAGTGAAGTTTCTCCTTTCCCAGAAGACATGAATTGTCTCCCTCTCCGAACATTA
Organism: Sterrhoptilus dennistouni; assembly: GCA_013397095.1. Taxonomy (NCBI): domain Eukaryota; kingdom Metazoa; phylum Chordata; class Aves; order Passeriformes; family Zosteropidae; genus Sterrhoptilus; species Sterrhoptilus dennistouni. The sequence continues at coordinate 249,968 of VWZU01000051.1, read as the reverse complement.
TTTACTATTAAAATAAGAAAACAGCACATTATCCTCGGTCTGGTGCTGCAGTTGAGTAGATGATGTGCCCAAGTGTCACATTCAGCCTGGGACTGTGACGGGGGAAGCTGATCCAGCCACTTCCAGAGTGGCTTTGTGTCCCTCTGCCATGAGGCTTCAGGAGACAGAGGTTCTGCCAGCAGCCTTGGAGATAAAACCCACTCAAGCCCAGACTGAGATAAGGCTAAAGGAAAGAATCACTGATGCAATCAAGAAAACTCTGCAGCAATAGAAAAGGAGACAGAGCAGAAAAACAGACTAGAATTGTATTTTGAAACAGGATTACAGGACAAGCTGTTGTGTATACTTAAGTAAGCCTTTGCAACACCAAAAATCCTCCTTTGCTCAAATCCCTTCTTTGAAAAGCATTTTCTTTGTGCTGCTGCTCAGACAGAGCACAGAGCCCTGCCCCAAAAGTCTGAGTTATTCAGTGGCAAGGCAGTGAGGTGATTACCACAGCCTTATCCCAGCACTGGCACACACTTTTAATGCAGCAATTTCTCAAAACTTCCTTATTCCAGCAACAAAGAAAACAAGCCAACGGTGTTTGGGAAAACAGCAGCACACCATTGCCAGAGCTCAGGAAGATTATGGCCAGCAGGGAGATGTTTTAACCTACATTCCCCAATCCCTGCTTGCACTGTAACTTCCAGTTCAGTGGGCAAAGTGCTGCAGCCCTTCTCCAGCTCTGCACAGCACCAGACCCAGTGCAAACCCTCCAAAGCAGGGCCACGCAGAGCTCCTCTGTCCTCCCAGGGCAGAGCTGTTTGGGTTTGGTTTTTTTTTTTCATAACTGCTACAGAGCAAAGATTATTCATTCCCAAGTGCTGCTTCAGTTAAAATCTGCATTCAAATTAAGAGAATGGAAGCACAAGAACACCGCATTCTGCTCTGACGTGAACAAAAATAAGTTTAATTAAGAAGCAAGTTTGGTAATTAAAAAAAAAAAAAAAAAAGCCCTTACTGGGCCTGACTAAAGTGGAGCTCAGCAGTTCTGAGGCTGCAGAGCAGGCAGGCAGCAGGCACCCAGGGAAGAGCTCATCACATTCCTCCCTCCCTGCTGCTTCCCCAAGCACCTTGGGATGGAAAAAGGAACTGTTGAATTAGCTGGTTTTCCTGCATTCTCTGTGTTTCCAAGAGAAGATGAAGGAGAGGCAGTGGTGAATTGTGTGTCAGCTGGAAAAGCCACTGCCCAGGCATCTCTGTGTCCTCTGCAACTGGAAATTAGGGAGGGGATGGGAAGGGAGGCAACCACAGTTCTCTGGTCTTAATCCAGCCCTGAAGTTCAACTGAAATCCACAGGAACCTGAGCAGCAGCAGCACAGTGAATGGAAACCAGGGCATGCAGAACAGAGAACAGGGACAACAAAAGAAAAAGAAATTCTATTAAGGTAGAAAAATGGCAGCTTTCTCCCAAAAGATCAAGTCACCTGTAATCAAAAACCCTGCAAGGTGTCTCTGCATCTCGATGAGCTGATTTCTCTCTGCAAATCAGGGCTGAAGTGAAAATTTTTAAAGAAAGACAATATTTGGAGGAAAAACAGTCACTCCCTCCATTAGGATCTTGCCTGTATCACCAGCAAAGTTTGGAAGCAGGTTTCCTGGTGATTATTCTCTACTGAATGTGCCCGTTTCTGCCCAAACAACAGCAGGAAATTTGGAATAGTTCTGCTGATAACAAAATGCTAAAAAGTGTTTAGTACTCCAGAGTACTCCACATACATGAAGCACTGCACAAACACTAATTTCTCCTCATCGTCTGAGGTATGTATTATTAATTAGCACCATTACACAACTGCTGCAGGTTCCTGTTATCCCTTTTGCTCACTTCTCTTATTCCTCTTTTCTCTTCCCCATGCAGCACACCTTCCTCTGCTTTGTTTGCTCTCCTATTTCTCCTCCTTCAAAAAAAGTTTCTTACCTACCTACTCTGGCACCCTGACCCCTCTCTGTGCCAGTTTTAAACATTTTAAGACACACAGGGGTGTCTGAACACTCGCAGAAGGTTCATCTCATCTACCTGCGTCACTCACACACGAAACTCCAACTAACAGGGTTTTAAAAAAAAATTTATTGGATAGATTCACAGGCTGCATAGCAACACTCAGCAGAAACCTGACAATAATTAAAAACCCAGGCACCTGCTTCACCACCAGCCACCTCTTTTAGAAAGGGATAAATGACTAATTTTTGACTGCTGGAGCTGAGTAATAATCACACAGTTGCCCCACAATGACAGAAAAGTGGTGTGTTTTCACCTCGTTTTACAAGGAATTCATCATAGGTAATAGTAATAACATCTGTAATTTCAATCTAAAGTTCCGAAGATTTCATCAATTTTTACACAAACTCATCAGTACCCCTTGGTATCATTCACCTACAACACCAGGGAGATTTTCACTTGCATACACACACAATATTGCAAATTTAATCAAGGACATTAGTTCCTTCTTTGCTGACTTAAGACTGTAACTCATCGATAACTGCAGAATTTCTCAGGGCAGACTCTAAGTTGACAGAATTGTTTCCTCCAAGGCAGCACTTTTCAGAGCAGTTTTTAAAATGCTAAGCTATACCTATTCATCAAAATTGTCTCCTTTAGATGGAAAACAGCATTAGAAGAAAAAGGATGATTTGTCTATACCCCTGGCCAAAAGCACACAAACAGACAAGATGAAATACCTTTAGGGAATGGCACAGATCCAAGAAAACAAAATTTCAAAAATTAACAGCAAACATGACCACACTAGATTGAGTATATCTTTAAGCATCTATAATGCCAAGAAATCTGAGGTATTAAGTAAAAATATTAACAGGGCATCAATACTCAACATCTGTCTGCCAACCTTATTTTAATTAACAGGGGTTATTTTTTTTAATTTAAAAATTAAGTGTTATTGTTCATCTCTCCAGCAGTCGATAAAGCTATTCTTGAATTCCCTTTATACAACTTAGGCAGGAAACTGAGTGACTTGGAAACTTCATGCCTCCTATCCACAGCCAGCAGAACTTCTAGACAAATCTTTCCAAACAAACAGCTGATTTATCAATGGATTGAGCAGCAGTGAAGCTTTTGAAGGGAGAAGAACACGACGTGTTTGGTCTCACCCTGCCCGGTGTGGGGTGTGGTAGCACAGGGCCCCCTGTGCTCCCTCTGCCCGAGGGCTGCCCCAGCTCCACTGGGATTCCAGGCTGGAAATCCCCACTGCTGCCAGCAGCACTGACACAGCAGCCAGCCCCACCCTGGCCAAGGGAGGCCAAATGGATCCAGGATCCTCAGGGCTTAATGGAAAGCCAGGCACAGGCAGGGTTTGCGCAGCGCTTTTTGCCGTTCCCTTCGTGCCTAATGTGTGTTGGAACCTTTTACTCATCAGCATCTGCTACTCACAGGTTTTTTCATTTCCTCTCCTTTTTTTAGGATTACCTACATGTGTAACATTAAGAGGATCTTCCTCGTGGTGTTCACAGTGTGACACAAAAAAATTAAAGAGGCAGATTTAGGCAAAAAAAAGCAGGAGAGTTTCCTGCCTCTCCTCTTGTTCCACACTGAAATACCCCACAAACAATCCCACTCTGCAGCTTTTTGAAGAGCATTCATGGGAAACACAGCCCAGAGAAAACCCCAGTTTGTGTTTATCCTGTCTCACATGGTTGTGCATAATGGAAAAGGCTGACAGAAGAGTCTGGCACTCAGCAGTGGGGCAGCAGTTCACACATTCCGTTATCAGAGCATGCAATAAATATGCAATAGGTCAAAGTACTTAATATGATAAATTAAGCAGGGTCAAGACCAAGTGAATGCTCCAGTATCTGATATGAATATGTAATTCCTGTGGCATTATTACACTGCTTTGGGGAATACAATAATACATTGTAAAGTTTATGTTTCTGTGTCTGTTTTTCAAGCTCTTTTCATAGATTTCACTGCACTGAAAACATTTGGATTTTTACTCCAGTGTCTTCGTGTAAATATATTCATCATCTACTTCTGTCAATTAGTCTGGCACCAGGATTTAGTGCACTACAAATATTCAGCATCATGACTCACACAAAGCTTGTCAGTTTATCCTAGGAGCATGTTTGGTGTCATTTGCCAGCTCCTGGTGATTTCTTGGGACCTTTTCTTAGCTTTTACAGTTTTTTTGGCATGAATAGCTCATTAACTGCTTTCTCTGAAGACAAATATGTTGAAACTCTCTAATAATTTCCTCTGCCAGTATCTTTTTCTGAGCTTACTGATTTTCAATTCAAAAGTTTTGCAAGCTTTGATTTCCTGCCAATGTTGTCTACTCCTTTTACACTGGATTTTTTTCACAGTCCTTACAGTTATCTCCACCTTGCAGAGTATTTCATGATTAGTTTTGGCCCTGTTTACTGAAGATCCCCAACTCACACTTATTTCTGGTTTTCTTTTCCTCAGTGTTGTGGTGGGGTTTTTTTTCAAGTCTTAACATTTTGAAATAACCACCCAGATGGTTTTAAACTCTTTCTAAAACTGCCTTAACTTTATTTTTCACGCATTTTAATCCTACCAACATAGTGCAGAGTTTAGCAAATGTTAAAAACCAAATAATCAACACCTCAATAGATGTTAGGCTCAAATTCTGAAGACATCTGCAGATAATGTTTATAAAATGCTGTAAGTTTTCTGCTCTTAATTTTTGCAAACTTCTAAATAATGCATTCAGGGCAATATCAGTTTCTTAGAGGGGTATTTTGCAATTGCAGAAATATTGAAACGTTCTGTTTGTAGATCATGCTTAACCAAAAGTCACAATTCAAGCTTTCAAACAACTAATTTTTAAGTTTTAAAGATACTAAAGAAAACTGAGGATGAAGTGATTATAAGCCACAATTGAAAAAAAAAATTGTTTTAATTTCCTGTGAAAGTTTTTTGTGCCTTTCTGGCTATAAGTTTAAATACAAGAAAGCCACATGTGATTATTTATTTATTTGGTTTTTTAAATGCAAGCCTGCCCTCTCGTGTGAGCCTGAGGTTTAGCACAACTCCAGGCAAGGAGAAAGGCAGAAGAGCAGAGCTATCTCCTGACTCTCTAAAAAGCACAAACCCTCCAGTTCTTTGCTCTCACTTGTGCTGTTTTTGCTGAATAGAGACACACAAAGCAGCTACTCAGAACTTAGTGCCCTCTCTGCAACAGGAATAACAACAAAGTGCTTCCTATTTGGCTTGTTATCTGCTAACCTAGAATCAATTTGCAAATATTTAGGTGTGGAGGTAATTTTGGAATTAATCTCTTCCACCGCTTTTTGTTCACATTCAGTACAGACAAAAGGAGAAGAGGTTTTTCTCTGTCTGACTGACAAAAGAAAAGGAGAGGGAAACCCAGCCAAATAATGGGAGTTTCTGTTTTGTTTCTTAAACTTTCACCCTGTCAGAGTGAAACATCTACTCCCTTGGGAGGAGGAGGTCTGAGTCACAAGTGACTTGCAAAACCCCCTGAAAACAACACAAAACTGTCACTGATGAGATCCTAAAGCCCAAATCACTGACACTGCCATAACTATTATCTACCCCACACAGCTCACACTCAGCAGAAGCCATAAATGTTTAACCAGCTGCATGAAATTCAAATGTTTCACCTCCCCAAGAAAAGTCAGGCACCTCCAACAGAAGCAAAGAGGAAACAACACCTACTTCCGAAGGTGTTCATGCTCCTTCAGGAACAGTTCTGTTCTTCTGTTGTTCACCCCAGACCCACTTTTGTACGACCTAAAATCCAACAGAACAGAACCTCAATGAGAATTGTGAATTCAAGGAACTCTTTCAGCTTTTTTCAGAGCACAGACATGAGCTATGCCAAGCACTCTCTCCACCTTTACCCTCTGAGGACAGTCCCACACCCACAACTTACTCGATGTCTTTCCGTACTGATCCCAACAGATTCTCCCTTTCTCGTATTGCCAAGAAGTTTGCTTTGGTTTTGTGGAATTCGTGTGTGTAATCCTGTAATAACAAACAGTTATCCCAAAATTAGGGTCCTGAGGTCAACTGAGCAACACAATACACCCAACAGGAGACTCAGCCACCTTTAAAATTGTCAACTGTTCTCTAATACTAAGACCAACTTAGGAATTTAACAGCAAAAATTCTGGAAGTTAATCCAAAGTACTCTTAAAACTCACCGCTCTTAGAGTAGTTGCTAAGTTTGATGGCTGCAGCTACAGTTGTGGAGGGAAATCCACTGTAATTTCCTTCTCCCAGTTTCAAACATCCTCACCTTTCTGATGAATTAGTTTGTTTTGAAATTTCCCATCAGAAGCCCTAATAAACCTACTTCTTTGGCATGGTGAAGATGTTCTTGAGTTTATTTGGTTGCTACACCAGATTAAAAAAAGTATTTTCTGAACAACAAAGATTACTTTTATTTTTAAATTGCAATTTTACATTTCAAACCATTTCAGGCAGGTGGTATTTCTCAAAACCCAATCTAATTGGCAGGTGATATGCACCAAAACCATTGTAACCATTCATAAAAATGCTACTGTCCTTCACACTGTATATGGATAGCACAGATACCAAACAGAAATCAAAATGTACATGACCAGCCAAATAAAACAGGCATTTTAACAGTACTATACCATGAAAACATGGTTAATTTATAGCACTGACTGGCACCTTTAAACATCACATTTCCTTCATCTCCCTTGAGAAGTGCTTAGGAGCTTTTACAACCATGTTTTCTGAAGTGTGATGTTCCCTTGCACATTGTTACGTGACAAACTACACAGTAATCCATTACATTTCCCTTTTTGCTATATAAAACCCACCCACATAAGGCAGCACCCTTTATTGTTCTTTCTCAGCTAAGTTCTAGTCACCAATATGACATAAAAAGCACTTTTATTTTCAACTCAAAGAGTTCAGCGGGTGCCTGGAGAAAAGCAAAGCGAGGCGGAATCAGTGGCATTCCCACCTCCTGGTGAGACACTCCAGCACGCTGTGCTATCAGCACAGACAACAAGAATTATTTTAGCCAAAGGAAGACCATGAAGGCAGGGAGGAGGCACATCAGTTACCTGCAGGATGTCCCTGTGGCGCTGCAGCGTGTGCATCAGCGCCGCGTTCAGCGACGGCACGCCCGCGCTGTTGGTGTACTCTGCCATCTTGTCGTTTATCCCAGTCAGCTGCAGCAAGGAAAAACACCCCAGAAAATGTGAAATTGATTACTCTTGCAAGAAAAATACAGTGCACAAGCTGAAGGAGCCAGCTAGTCACGCACACCCCATCTAACACCCATACTTGGATTTCCTAATATCCAGCACAGAAATCCGGATTGTGGTATCGCCTAAATGCTGAAATAAACCCAAGTAACTCGAGTTACCTTTCCCAGAAGTTGCTCAATCTCCACAGCCATGGTCTCAAACATTCTGTCCTGGCTTGATCCATTTAATAGAGGAGTTGTGTCAGAGCTAAGGAGGAGAGGAGTAGCAGTTACTGAAGAGTTGCATCATTTCATGAATGCCAGAAATAATGAAACACCAGTGACAGGGGCTGGAAAGCTCCACTATACCCAGGTTTGCTAGAGATGAAATAAGCTCTGAAAAACTGCATTTTCTTATTCTGCATGCCTTTAACTCTTAACTGAACAGATGACACAGGAAATACAGCCTCTCAGGGAAGAAATGCCCGTCACCACACACCTGTCTGGTATCAGTGTTCTCTTCCCCAAAACTTTTAAGCTTAATTTATTTATTTACTGGCAGGAGAGAGCACTGCACTCTTTGCATGTTACTCCAGCAACATAATCACACCTTATCAGCAGAGTATTAGGACAACCCTCTGACCTACTAAGCACAGTCCTACAGAGCAACACAGAGCCCATCATTTATCACAGTTACTTTCACACACCTTCCCTATTTGCTTATAAACTGAAACCACAAGGAAAAGCCACATCTCAGACCAGCCTGCAGAATTATGGTAACTAACACCCCTCAGAGACTACTCGTGGCTCTGGTAACCTGCCTTAACTTGAGTAAGAGAATTAAGTTTGGCACAGGGCAGCAAAAACAATGAAAACAATTAGATTACATGGCAAGTAAAAGCAGCAAGGCAGAAACAAAACTGAAACAAGTGTTGTTCAAGAGTAACATGATCGTTGCTGAGGTGCTCTCAGGCTTCCAGAACTGTAAATTGAGGGAGAAGTACAAAATGGATTCAGTTATTAAATAAATTTAAAAATATCAACACACATAATTAACACATCAACACCCATAACTGATACAGTTAATAAACAAATAAAAGGTTGCAAACAGATAGAGAGGTTGATAAATCCTGATGTGGAACTGCAGAGAAGAGCTCATCTCTGGCTCACAAAACAGACTTGAAAAGTTTTACCACATTAATTCTTCAGTCAAAGGTAAATGTGATTAAAGCAAACAGAAACCATCCCTGTATATACACAGACCATGTATCTAAAAAAACGTATGTGCAGCACTTATTATTCTCATTCTCACTGTCCATGGCAGAGGGGATAGAACAAGATGATCTTTGAGGTCACTTTCAATCCAAGCTGTTCTGTGATTATTACTCACCTCAGCAGAAAGACAGCAAGAAACAGCCACTCGTTTTGAAGAGAGGGCTTGTTCCCTGCACAGCTGCTCAGTGCTCCAGTTCCCTTAAAACTGGGATTACAAACAGCACACCAGCCCACCTGGGAGGCGGAAAGCTAAATTCCCCTAATACCGAATTCCCTGAAAGCCTCCTGTTAGCTTAACACAAGAAAAACTCAGAATTAAGCCAGCATAACGAGCATTAAAAGCTCACTGATCCAACACGGAGTGAAGTTTAAATCCAGCTTTTCCCCAGTAACCTGTCACCCACAGCTTGACTCACACATCAACATCACATCAAGACCAACACCAGCAGCAAGAAGGTCTGAAAGCTCCCCAAGAACCCAAGCGTTGAGAGCCACAGGTGGGACCGGCACTCAGCAAACCATAAAACCGCACCAAAGCACCACGGGCAGCGTTTAAAACATAAAGAAACGGGCTAGTACCTATACCTGTCGCGTCTTCCGTCACGGGCGCCGCTGTAGCTGGTGCAGAGCTTGCTGAAGGAGACCAGCTTTAGGTCCAGCTCGTTCTCCAGCTGCCTCGCCTGTTTCCGCAGATCTGCCCGGGGAAGGGACAGTCACGGACCCGCACCCGGACCCCGAACCGCCGGGGGTCCTGTTCTAACAGGAAGAGAAACCCACAGGGGAGAAGGGGACCCTCATGGCAGGGGAAGAGCCCCAGGCCGATGGGAGGGCGCGGCCGGACACCCGCAGCCCCTCAGCCGCAGCGCCGGGAGGGTCCGCGGGGTTCATTCAGCAGCACCGGCGCCTCATGGCTGACGGGCTGGCACCGCC
>VWZU01000051.1:215240-240117 GCA_013397095.1 Sterrhoptilus dennistouni | reverse complement strand
AGAGAACGCACGTGGACATCAAAATAGTTTTATACAGATTATTGATCTCGGTATACAGGTAAAAAACAGGCGGTGGCTGAGGGCAGAGCCAGGCCCAGCCCCGCGCCGCCCCCTCCCCTCCCCTCCCGCTGCCAGGAATCGGCGATTCAAGTCCCTTTGAAAAAAAAATGTACATTTATTTGAAGGCACAAGTGCACGGAGCGACAGCGACAGGGACGGCGCCCCCGGGGACCGGCTCCTCTCGGCCCGGGGCACGGATGGATGGACGGACAGACGGACGGACCGAGGGCAGAGGGAGCCGCTCCTGCCTTCCCAAAGCGCCCGGAACAGCCCCAGCGCTTCCCAAGCTCCCAGCACGGGTCTGGAGCCAGAGCCGGGCACCCCACCTTGGTCCTGCTGTGTAGGAAAGTCTCACACGTTTGCAAAACATCTCAAATCCACTCACCTTAAATATAAACGCCTACTCCCACAGCTGATTCCGAAATGCACTCCGAGGGAAAGGGCCAGTTCCTAACAGGACTTATTGCTACAGGGACAAAGCAGGGCCAGCTCTGTCCATTACCTGCTGCCAGAGCAAACAAGCCCAAACACAGCCCTAAGAGCCATTTGCAAACTCGACTTTAAATAAAACCTACTGTGTCTCTTGTTAAAGGAGGAACAGTTCAGAGATGAGGCAGGATTAATGCTACTCTGTGCTGGTGTCCTGCAGCCCATTACACTTGAAAAAGGGACAAAAAGGGACCAAACCCCATTCCTTGCTCAGCACAGTGAGCTGGGAATGGGCACAGAGATGTTCATGGCTCCTGTACAAGGCAACAAGAGCAGTTCTTTCACAGCAGATTTGGGACAGGAGCACAGGGAATGCTCAGCCTCATCTCCCTGTGCCAGCACACCTGCCCAGCCACACCTTGTGTTTCCTGCAGTAGAATTCCCTGTGGAACGGGGAAGGAGGTGCACTGGTGCCTGAGGGTTCTCTCTGTCCCTGCACAGAACCAGATGAGGTGATGGCCATGGTGGCACAGCTGCAGCCAGTGGTTCTGGAAGGGCATTTCCACAGGCAGGGGTGAAGAACAGCTTCTGCTCCAGGTGACATTGCCCATGAGACTTCAGTGGGGCTGTTCCCCCAGAGGAAACCAGGTCAGAACCCTGCAGAGCAGTCCCCATTCAATTTTTGGGTGCAATCCCTCCACCCTCACAGACACTATATGCAGGTTTCACCAGTGGACATCCCCCAGCCTCTGGAGGACAGAATACTCGGGGCAAGCTCAAGGCCTAAGGCTCCTACAGCCCAGAAATCAGGTCAGTGGGACAAGAATTAAAAAAGAAAATGAGCAGCAAGAAAAGTAAGTGCCTATTCTAACTCCAGCCTTCTGCTTCTGCAGAAAGCACAGGAACATCAGAGATACATAAAGGCTTTGCAAATCAAACATTTCAACCATTCTTTCCTTCTGGACATCTCTTCTGTAACCCATAAATCCCATGTCTTGGGGATGTGTGCTGCAGCTTCTCTTTTCAACCTCCTGCCAACTGCTACACAACACAATTTGGCTGCTTTTCCCTTCTCCCTCAGCACAGTTCAGCCCTTCCTCACTCCCTCCACCACAGCTGCAGCCACACACACAGGTGGAGCTCCTCTTCCACACTCCACAGATGCTGCAGGAGCAAGGCAGAGCCAAGCCCAGCAGGAAATTTGCTGCCTGCCATCACCAGAGCTCAGTGATTCAATGGTGCTAGGTGGACAGTGGCAAATGGTGCAGGTTTTCTGCAGAATTTAGCACCAAAGTTGGGCCATGGATACTCCCATGACCTCTCCCTGCTGCTCCAGTAACGCTCAAATATAAAACAGTGGTCAGATTTCACTGTTTCCTCCAAACAGTGGTGGATTTGAGCAAAATTGATCAGGTTTTCTACAGATCAGTGAATCCATTTGCTGAGAACAACCTTCCAGATGGTCCTTCAGGCACTGAGCTATTGGAACATGAGATCCCAAAGCCAAGCCTATGACACAAAAAAACCACAATCAGGGTGATGGGGATAAAGTTTCTTTGCTCCCCAGGAGTGAGGAACAGCAGCACGGCAGAGCTGGCAGGCAGTGGAGCTCTGTCAAGAGTTCACTGAAGCTCTTTCTCCAGCTCACATCAAGAGTGATGTCATCTCCCCCAGCCTTCAGGAGGCCAAGTCACTCCCTAAAAGTAGTGACACATTAGAGGTGCTCCACAACCCCTGCAGGTCACAGCAGGAAAAGCTCCAAGGGAACAGCTGAGAATCAAAGGCTTTTTTTTTTTTTTTTTTTGGCTTTTTCTGAGGGCTGCTCTGCAGAATGTGGAGTCATAGGAAGGATCTGGCTCCCCCCAAGCATGTAGTGGAAAACATGAAATCAAAACAGGTAGAGAAACCTTATTTGGAGTGTTGTGACCACAACCCCATACAGGTCTTGGGGCACTTCCCCACCATCTGCTTCCTGTGCTCAGATGCTGGGGAAATGCTAAGAGCCCTGCTGGCCACCCTGTTAAAGCTGCCTTTCAAACCACATAAACCTCCAGATCTTGACCCAAAAATGTAACAAAACCACGTCCCTATCTCAGAAACAGCCTCCAACACCCACTGAGTGCCTGTACACAGGAACAGAGCAAACAGAGGGACACTGGGAGCTGCCACCCACCCCCTCTGGAGGACACACATCCTGAAGCTAACATTTCAAAACTGACCCAACAGGGATCGCCCCCCACCACCACGTCTGGTCCATGGGAACCTCCTTTCCTGCCCTGGAGGTGTCAGTGTTTGCTGGAGTACAGTGTTTCTTCTTCAGTGTCTGTTTCATCCTGGAATTCGTGGCTCAGGAGGGATTTCTTGGAGCCAGTGGACATCATGCGGATTTCGTCCTCGTAGTCGTCATGGTGCTGCCGGAGGCGGTGGAAACCATCCTTGTGTCTGTTGGACTTGATGGAGCACACACACCAGATGATACAGGCAGTGAGCACCAGGGCAGACATGCTGGCACCTGCCAGAGAGAGGACACCAAAGTTAATGCCATGCTCCTCCACGCCAGAGGCTCCCAGGCTTGGCAGCATCTCTCCTCCCTCCTGCAGTCACAACCAGTTTCTTCATTTCATTGTGACCCAGCTCCTTCCTACCTAGGCCATGGGGGACAGGAGAGCTCCTCTCAGAACAGGACACACTCAATTTTCTGTGTTTGAAATCCAGGAGATTATCACCAAGCTCCATTACAGACCACCAGGTCTAAACTCCCACACACCCCACCCCAGCAGCTACCACCTTGAGAAAATTAAGTAATCTCCTCCTGCTTACCTGATGTCACAACACCTAAAAAAGCCTTGAAGAAGCAAGATCTCTTATGCACACAAGCTCTCCCCATTCCAGACATCTCAAAGTACATTCTGGACCCTCTAAATCCTTGAGAAACACTCTACACTTCCTCCCTCCCTCCAAGTAGAACCAAGGGCTGTTGGATGAGTTAGCAGGGACAAGAGTGTGTTCAGAAGGGAAAGCAGGAGACAGCTTGAGCCTGCAGGCTGCTTTCCTAGTTCAGTGCAGGGTCTCTGCCAGCATGAACTGGTACAGAAAGCAAAGCTCAAAGCTTTGATAAAAAATATCACTGTACCTGCCACAGTTATAACCAGCTCTCTTGGCAGCCCAAAAATCCTGTTTTCTGTGTCAAATATTATGAATACAGAGCTGGGGGCATCATCACGTACAAAAACCTGCAGAAAGACATGAGAGGTTAGATCATCTCAGAGCTTGGGGATCCAGACAAGAGAGACACTTGTCATCTGCCTGGTCCTGCCCTGGCCAAAGGAAAGTGCCATGGAAAGAAGAGGTACTCCCAAAACCAGCCTGCTGTGCTGGAAAGTTGTTCTCCATCCATTCTGCCAAGGCAGAAAACAGCTCCTGATGGCACCTGATCAGCACAACAAGGCAGAGCCCAAACAGGGAAGATTTCATGTGACAGGGAATGGGGGAACATCTCCAACACAGACATTATTCACATACCTTGACATGTTTCTGCTGGTACCCGTTGGCTATTGCATCAATGCTGTGAAAACCTGGAGCCAGGAGCACGTGGAAATGGCCACCTTCTCTAGTGTAGACCCTCAAGCCTTCATTCAGAACAATGGTAGCTTTAGAAATTGGCCTGCCACTATTGTCTTGGACAATGCCATGCACTCCCTTATGGACCTGAAACAAAGCATTTCGAACACTTACATTCAGATCCAAGCTTACAGTGCATCTGTAACTAAAATGAGATCTATTTTCCCTCTAAAATACAGCCCACTCTCCATCCCTGACCCTCACAATAAATACCAGTGGAAAGCAACACAGCACAGATGTTTAACTCTTGTGTCAACAAGTAGCCTGGTCACTTGCTGCCTCTGCTCAATCCATTCCTCATACAGCCTAAATCATGAACATCTGTAATTACACAGCCACAAAGACTCTCCATGCTGTTCTCTTCCTCTCCCCCTCCCCGCCACTTTACTCCCTGCCAGAATTTCCTCCCACAGACAGCAGCTCACCTCCACAAGCATGCTAAGGAGAGATTTCCTGTGGTCTGCCCACAGGGCAGGAAGCTGTCCAGCACTGGGGAAGTAGCAGCAACCAGTATAAACAGTGATCTCAGGACAAAGACCAAATGTCAGGCTGAAATCCTGCAAAAAACAAAACCACAGTTACCAGGAAAGGGTTTTTTAAAAAGCTTTGTAAAATGCAGCTGGAGGGGGAGAAGCTTTGCCCAGACACCAGGACAAATATGCTTTTTATTGGTTGTTTAGCAGGGATGAAAAGCCCTGTGCCATGCAGCAGTACCTTCATACTTCCCAGGTGACTGTGCCACTCCGAGCCACGGATCACTCCACCAGGAATATTCTCATCTGTGAGAGCAAAAACACAGCTGTCAGCCAGAGCTGGCCCAGCAGAGTCTGCCACAAGGTAACAAGGGGTTAAAGGATTCAACCAAACATACCTGACTTATTTGGACAGCCTGGCTGGCCCAAATGCATCACTGGGTGGTTGTTTGCATACAGAGATGCCAAATGCTTTAGTGTTTCTTTGTTCTCCACTGCAACAGGAAAAGTGAGACTTTGAGCATCGACTCTTGTTCCCTGCAGGATGGGGCAGATTCCCATTTTAACCCCATGATCCTGTACTAAACAGGGACACATATTGTTTCAGGAGCATTCCTATTTCCTCTAACAGTAAAGGCCAGCATCAAAACCAGACTTTATACTGGTTCTGGCAGAGGAAAGGTTGCAATACTGCTATAGGCATAGAAACTGTAAATGTCATGATCTCTAGCTGAACCCTGTGAGGTTTTATAGATTTACTTACAGACTGTCAACTCCACACACAAAGGGCTGAACACAAAGGAGGCTACAGAACACCACAAACACAAAAAGCCTTTACAGCACGGGGTCACATGAACCTCTGCAGAGACAGCCTGAGGGGAACCAGGCAGTTGGTCACACCTGACTGTGTTGGCTTGTCATAGGGGTAAGTGACAAGTAGAGATCCTCCATCCAGAGCAACAGAGAGGCTGAAATCCTGCTTCAGTATCAAGTTCTCCATGATGGCTTTGGTCTCAGGCTCTCGTGCCGCTGAGTACCGGGTGTAATTGCCTATAAATCAGAACAACAAATAGATAAGGGAACTAAGGAACAGTTTCCTCTGCTGTCTGAGAGGCCAGAAGTACATCCTTTATGTCTGAAATTAGGTCTGCTGAAGGTATGAAAAGGCCACTGTTAGATCGCAGCAGATGCACTTGACTGATCAAGTAAAGCCCCCAGTCCCTAATATCCATGGGGGGAATTCATCTGCAAAGCTAAACAAATGTACAACGTCACAATTTCCCCAAGCAATTTCCTTTTGTGTAGCAGAAGGTATTTCATGTGTTTTTGCTCACAACAATATCACAAAATTGACATTTTCTTAAGGAAGGAGTTAGGATGACCCCAGCCAAACTTGGGCAGAGAACATTTCCTCCTCAGGAAGGGTGGGCTGAGGCAGTGCTGTGGATACAGTTACATGGAAACCAGAACAGCATGAAAAAAGGAGACTCTTTCTGGGCATTTTTTCAGAAATGAAAGAAATCCATTTAGAGTAAAAATACATCAGGTATTATCTGACCTCTCCTATTCCTAAATAACTCTGGTTTGCCTCTTGCACATAAAAGACTTCAAATTGCTGTCTGCAAAGACGATCTGAGCTTTGGAAGCTTCCCAGCAACTGTGCTGCCTGGAGCACTGCCTCCTTTACAGGCAGACCCTGTAAACCAGTGACTCCACCCAACCATGGGGCAATTGTTTTACTTGTGAAATCTGTGTCCAGATCTCTGCCATGAGCGTTGGTCTGGCCTGTCTTGGAGGCGCAGCCCCTCTCCTGCGCGATCTCACGTCCATCTGGGTTCAGGGAAGGCACAATCACAATCCGTGTCCGGTCAATCAGCTGAGCAAAAGGAGACACAGAACAAAGTGCAATTAGTAGGGTTCCTTTCCCTGGATCTTAACCTAGGAGCTGCAGTTTGAGATTCTCGTACTGTGGATCACAGGCAACCCCATTACACCCCAAGACTCAAGCCAGTTTTGGCAGAAGGAGTCTCCCACAGGGAGCACTGTCAGCTCAGGCTGTAGCTGGAAGGCTCCAAGGAGGTCTTTGGATTGACCTCTCACCTTTGTAAGAGCATCATTCTTCTTGTAGTTCATGCAAAGAAATTCTGCCAGTGTCAGGAGTAGCTCAGTCCCAACAGGAGCGTTTCCGTGAATCCCGGCAACAAAGCGGATCTTGGGCTCCTCAGGCTCGGACTCGTTGGGCTTGTTGGAGATTTCAAGGGACCAGATCTGGCGGAACTCCACACTCTGGCCCAAACTGCCAAGAGATGGGAAATGGGAGTGTCAGCTCAGCAAGAGAGCTGCAACTCCAGCCCAACCTCATGGAGAAATCCTGGTGTGGAAAGGAATTGCTGCCAGCCTCCAGTGGGAGGCTGCAAAGGCAAGAGAAACACAACCAGACCAGGGGGCAGATTTGCAGCAGCACTGAACAAAATTCACTCTGAACATCAGTTTGAACACCAGTGTCTGGGCAAGAGTGTATCCAGGTCCAGATACACAGAATATCCAATGCTCCATATGTCTCCCTACAGCCTATGAGATCATGATAAATGTGGAACTGCTGGATCCTCTGTGCTGCCAGTGGCAGTTTTTGTTTTGTTTCTTTTTTCCCTTCAGAGCAGGATACATCTGGACATCAAACTAATTTATAAAGCAGGACAAAAGAGGCCTGTTCCCAGTAGTGCAGGAGCTGTTGCTACAGCCATGCCGTTAAGTTGGCAAACTGAGTGCAGGGAACAGGCTCAGGGCTGATGCAACTGCAGGGACAATAGAGGCTACAGATCAACAAAGCAGCCTTGGCACCAGCAGGGACAGCACATGAGCACATTGTGCCTGGTTACAACAAGCAAATGAGGCCCTGGGACAAAGGGATTTGTGCTTTCTAAAGCTGACAGAGGGTAAGCGCTACAGGTCACAAAGGAGAGCAGAGGATGGCAGCAGCTGGTCTTCTGCAGGAGGGCACAGACCTTGGCCCAGGGCAAGCTGACACAAAAGTGTCTAGCACTACTGAAATGAAATCTGGAGGCAGACAATGAAAAAAAGGCCATCTGAAATTTGAAAGTCAAATCTGGTCATTTTTGCTGGGCGGATGTCAGCAAGGATTTAAAGAACAGACAAAATAGTAAGGAACAGAGAGATTTGCAGAAGTCTGGGATATCAGTGCTGGGAATATTGCCAGTCCCAAGCATCCCTGGGGAACTAAGTCAGGAAAAAGCACACGGATGCACCTATGAGGCCCTGCAGCCATTGCTCTGCAGGGCATGTCCTTACACATGGGGCTCCCTCCATCTCAGAGAGGGCAGGGAAGGGATGGATGAACCCCCCACCTCAGCACTGTGTTCATGACTAACAACTTCACAGCACCCTCAGCCCAGGCTGCTGCTTTGTTTTCACCTGGTGAGATTTGTGATGTGTGGGTAGTTGAGGTAGAGGCCTCGCAGGAACTCGGAGAGGTCCTTGTAGGGCCGGTATCTGTAGGGAGCCACATCCCTGGAGGAGGTGAGCAGGAGCCGCTCCAGACCGTTCTCAGCAGAGAGATCTTTGATCAGGGTCTCAAACTCCTTCTCGTTGGGGTTGCTGGTGTCTGGGGTGTTCAAGACCAGCACCTTCCCCTCTTCCACTTTGCTGTCTGTCCGTGAAAGAGTGAAGTTGACCTGCACTCCACCTTTGCTGTCAACTTCCACCAGCTTAGTGAGTGGATCATACCTGCCCAGGGAAAAGAAGGTACAAGAAAACATCAGGGATTTGAAAACTTGGATAACAAGCTAGCCCTGTTCCTGACTACACACCCACATGGGACTGCCACTGCTCCCCTACCCATAGTGAGAGGGCAAAGAAATGAGGAGCAAGAACAGCTCAAAGAGACGTGGGAATGGCAGGAGGACAGGGAACAGCTCAGGGCCCAACATGGCATTGAGCTGCTTTTGGCTCAAGTGCTGCAGGGTTACATGGCAAAGTGGCAAGACAACAAGTCACACTGCTTGTCCTGGTTTAGGGACACACAATTAACACAGAATTTTGGCAGCATTGAAATGATCGAGTCACTTCTGTGGGCAGCTGCCTGGAAAAGAATTTTCCCTAAAGACACCAAGTTATCCACTCCTAACAAGGGAAGATTGGGACTGTACACCAGTGCCAGGTGAGCAGTCTGACACCACAGTAGTCTCACACCACTATCTCTGCACAGGCCAGAGAGCAGGAGAAACACCCATGCCGATGTGTGCTGTAGGTGATGGAATATTCCTGAGTGGGAAGTCAGTCATGCAGCTGTTTTCCCCTCGTGCTGGGGCTCACTCACCCTCGGGCAGATGCTGTGATCCTGTACATCCCTGGGACTAGGAGGCGCCAGAAGTCTCCATCCTTGTAGGTGGTCACTGGGTGGTTGATGTCAGCCACACTGATGGTGGCATTCAGGATGCCCCTGTTGTCCACAGCATCCAGCACAAAGCCCGAGACACCCTGGTGAACCTGCACAAAGGAGCTCTGCTGAGTGCCAGCCCTCACTCTGCCTCCCACACCTCACATTTTCAGCATTCCCAGAGAAGCAAGATGTTCCAAAAAGGGTTCAGGTTGGACTGGCCAGCAGCTGGCGTGGACAAAGATCACCTGATGCATACAATGAGCAATTGTTTGGCTCAGGGTGTCAGCACAGCTCTCTGCTCCACACCTTTGTTTGCACACCCCAGGTGAGCAGCACCAGCCCCACTCAGATAGGAACAGAACATAAGGGACATTCCAGCCTCAAGAAACCCGAGGTAGTCGCACATAAAAAGCCTCCACTTGCATCCTCTGGATGCTATTTCCATACAGATTTTTGGTATGCTGAAAAGAGAGAATAGTTGAGACAGGTTCTGGTGGGGGTGATTTCTGCAGAGGAGGTACCCAGTGTGGCCAGGAAGCTGGCCAGATCACCCTGTCCATTCTGGCTTGTCTAAAGCAAACCCCAGAGGGAGCTGATCTTGCCTGAGGTGAAAGCACCTCACCTGTTTCATGAACTGCAGCAGTGAGCGTCGGTTCTGTGCCCAGTATTTTGGCAGCTCCTCAGCTTTTGGGTATTTCACACAGCCCAACTCAATGGTCACTTCAAAGCAGTTTGTATGTAAGTAATTCCAATCTTGCATCCCACCTACAACAAGAATGCAAGAAGTTTTGACTTCTGAAGTACTACAGCTCAAAAGAAAAAAAATAATCAGATAGTAGAGAAAGATGAAATACAAACTTGAAGGGAAAAGGTTTTTACACAGGGCAGGATTCAAGCTTCAAAGGGATGCCAAAAGAGCAGACAAATAACCTTCCTTCTTGTAAATACCTTTCATGCTAATAAAGTGCTGTAAAATTTTATGAAACTGTTTTGCTAATAGCCAGAGAAACTACACTATAAATTCCTTCCTCCAGGAATCAGTTTATCTGGGTACATTATTTAAGAGGTTATAAAAGAAACCTGAGTCCCATTAATCTGAGCTTACCAGTGCAAAGTTCCTGATGGATCAGACTAAATTATTTAAGCTGCACATGCATTAACATGAAGACAAACAGTGCAGGAGAATTAAGGTGTCCCTTACCTGGAACATTGTACCAGTGAGCCCCATTAGTGATGCCATGTGGGAAGTACTCAGTGGGGTACATATCCTTACAAGGGCTTCCTTGGTACATCTTTGCATTTTCCTATAAAACAAGATGCAGCATGTGAAGGAGCCTGCACTCCACAGCCACAGGCACTCTTGTCCTACCCTTAGTCACACATTCATGGTTACCAAACACAGATGTGTGTCTATCACTGCAGCACTGACTGCACCCACACCCAATCCCAGCCCAGATATCCCTGCTCTCCTCCCAGCCCATGAGCAGCATTTTCCACCACCTTTAGAAGTGCCTGCACAGAGCTCTCCTCCCTCACTGCCAGCAGACAGAGCATGCTGGGCATCACTCATGGAATGGGAGCCTCCTGCAAGACCCTCCTGCTGTGCGTGCCACACCAGGGGCTCACCCACAGTGCCTGCACCCACCTCTACCAGCTGCTCAGGAGGTTCCCTGGAAGCTGAAGAGGAGTTTCCCAGGAGTCACCCTAGCAGGATGTGCCCATTTTCCTGTTAGAGCTTTACCTTGGAGTAGGCAAGTGCCAGCTTCTGGAACACAGCATCATCTGGGGATTTACTGTATATGGCTATTCCTTGTTCATCATCATCGAAGGGGTAATTAACCACCAGGGAACCTGCAGGCAAAGCAAGCTTTGGCTCATACTTGTGTGCCTTCCCAGTGATCCCTCAACATAACAATGGAAATTTTTTCTCCAGCAAGTGCCAAGCCTTCTGTTTCTCAAGACTTGGCATTAAACAAAGCATTAAGCCCAGTGGATAGAAGATACAGAGGCACAGGAAGAGATAACACCACACCTAGCTGGGAAAGAGAACCAAAGCCACAACAACATCAAAGCTTTGGCTCTTACATGAAGGAGGGCTGAACACAACCACATAATTGCTTTCACAGAGAAGTGGAAGCAAGGGGAAAAATTTCCTAGAACATGCATGGCGCTTTCCACCCAAATGATGCAGTTTTTCAGCTTTCAGTAGTTTATAGCTGAAAGTTTCCCCAAGGAAGTTGTACTAATAGCACCATGAAACCCCAGACACCACTGCAGCTGGAGACCTGCCAGCCCCCTCACACCCACACATGACACTTCTGCACTACAAACCAAACATGCTGGCAACAAAGCATCCACCTGCAAGTTACCACAGCTACAAGCCAGCAGACAAACCATCTAGGGAGTTAGCTATAATACACAGAGACTTAATTTAGAACACTCCAAAAGGATAATTCAATTACTGCAAATTTCATAGTTCCGCCATGCGATTCAAGGCAGGGAACCCTCAGGACTGCATTCACTCCATAAATGCTGTGAAGCCTTTAACAGCCACAGCTCTGCATCCCATTCCCAGACCATCTGCTGAGCAATTGCTGGCAAGAGAGTCCATCCCCATCTCCCAGATGCTCCCTTCAGAGAAGTGGTTGGGATCTTCCCAGCAGCTGCCTCGACTCCCTACAAACACGTCTGGGGACGTGGTTTTCACCCTCTGTTTCCAGTTTCAGCTCCATCTTGCAGCACCAGACCTCTCCAGTGCACACCTAGAACACTGTGGAGACAGCCCTGCTAACTCCTGTCCCACAAAGCCCAGCACAGAGGAAGGAGCTTGGTTTGGATGTGGTACCTCCATGCAGGTTTGCTGAGAGCACAAAGGGGTAAGACTGGAGCCAGGCCATGACAGCACGAGTTTCTGGCTGTGGAGGGTCTGTCACATGGAAAAACTGATCTGGAAAGTTCCTGTTCAGGTCATAGTTGTTACTGTTGTTTCTGCCAACGGTACCTCCTTTGTCTCCTGAAAATAAAACACAAGTTCAAGCTCAAGCCCTGTGAAGAGGTTTCAAGCTCTTATTACAGAGTTTATAAGTACCAGTTGGTGAAGAGAGCAGAGAGCACAGCAGTGCTGGCCCCCTGCACCCAGAAAGGGGCACCCAGGCCTTCCCCAGCAAGTGGAACACTGCTCTGCACAGCAGTGCCTGGGGGCCCTTTCAGTAGGTGTTTGCTCAGGCTCTCGGGGCAGTCAGACAAGCAGGAAGGCACTGAACCATGAACAATCTCTGCAGCCGGATGTCACGACCACAGAAACCTCAGAGCTCACCTTCTCAAACCAGCCAGACAAGTTCTTTGTTAAACCCAAGCAGAGCCCTGCTTCCAGAAAGTGATTCTGGACAGTCTCTGTTCTGCCAATCTGCAAGAGCCACGTAGTTCTAAGACTTCCTTGAATGATGTTTTTGCCAGTTTCAACCTCATGATAAAAGTCTATGTTATCCTTGGACAAGTGCTCTGCAGACAGCCTGGCTCCCACTCTACATTTACTAAGGGAATGGACCAAAGCACAGAAAGCAAGAGCTGTGTCAAAGAAATAAGTGTCTTTTTTTAAAAAAAAGCCCCGGATTAGCCACAAACCATCAGGGGACCCAAACAGGGGCAGCTCACAGCACTGCTGAAACATAAGAGCTCTCCCCAACAGCTTCCAGCATCCATCAATCAGAGTCCGCCCACTCATCCCACAGCACACACCAAGTCCCTTCCCAGCCTCCCTTGTGTGGAGAGCACTCCTGCTCCAGCAAGGCTTCCAGATTTCCCAGGGATTCCATGAACCCAAAGGCTTGTTCTAAGAGCTAGGAACCCCACAGATTTCGGCACAGACAGCAATACCTTCCTGGGATTTCTCGTAGCCATCAGGATTCATAGATGGCATGATGTGGATCCGTGTGCTCTGGACCAAGTCAGTCACTTCAGGATCTGTGCCAAAGTTCTTGCAGAGGTACTCGATGAGGTTCAGGAGAAGCTCTCGCCCCACAACTTCATTCCCGTGCATGTTACCGATGTACTTGAACTCTGGCTCACCTGCAGACACATGGTTACACCACAGAGACAATTATAACCACTATGTTACAGCTTGGAGACACCTCACCACCCCGAGAATTCCTCTTGCACACTTTGCTGGAGGGCATTTACCTAAAATTCACACTTCTGCTCCAACAACCCCAAAAAGAACAATGTCTCAAGGAAGCCTCTTGGTCCTTTCCTTCTTCCCTAGAGCTCCATGGCCAGCACAGATGTCCTCAGCAATACCCTAACAGTGCCACCCACTGCATTTGCAGTTTCTATAAAGGATACTACAAGGAGCAGCTCAATCTCCCAGCAGAGGTCCCAGCTCTCCTTTTTGCTCTGCCTCTCCCAGCGTAAAGGCTCTGTCACTTGCATTTGTGCCTTGCTAAAAATGATTTCCCACATCACCTGGTTCGTGGACACCGGGCTTGTCAGAGATCTCCATGACGTAGAGCTCGCGCAGCTCCACGGACTTGCCCACGGAGTAGAGGCGGGTGATGGTGGGATACTCGTTGGCGTAGCGCCGCAGGAAGATCTCCATGTCCGAAAAGTGGTGGTGGCGGAAGTCCACGGGCTGGATGGGCTCATGGACAGAGGTTGGGTTTGGGGCCTCAGCCTGCACTGGGGTGGGGGTGATGGCAGTGACAGGGGCAGGTGCTGCCGTGAGCTGTGTGACATTAGGAGCTGGTGGCATCACGGTTGGCTGCAAGGAGAAGTTCAGTTCTGTTGCATCTCCTTCCTTCACCTCGATATTCTCTTGGGTCACTGGTGTGTAACTATGGAAAAAACAACTGGCTTCAGTAAGGAGGCTCTGCAGAGCAGAGGCCAAAACTCCCTGCAGACCCTTCATCAATCCTGCCTACTCCCCCCAGCCTGAACACACTGGGATGTTAATGACTGAGAGATTCACAGGGACCAAGTGATAAGACTCATCCCACTGCTACCAAACCCAGCTCCACTGCTGTCCTTGCAAGAGTCCACAGGCTCAGCAGGGAAGAATCCCCAGGTGTATCACAGAACTAGCCACGGGGCAAGTTACACATTCACACCCAGGCTTAGGACAACACAAACTCCTATTGGGGTGACCCTACTCCACTTTCTCCCTTTGCACAAAAGTAAAGATGCAATTTGATACGAGCAGTCAAACAGAAGCTGACAGAAATACTGTGCACTCAACAGCAACCTGCTGCAGGAGCAAACACAGCTGCAGCTTTGGGCTGGAACCATTTACTGCTGCAGCTTCCAGCCAAGCCCCTTAAATACACAAGGTGTTTTGGGGAGGGGAAATCAAGAGAAGGAACAGGAGCGGTTGGCAGTGTGGGCACAGGCTGCCACAGAGACATTACCCCATCACAAAAGCAGTCACATTGTAGGTCCCAGGCACCAGCAGCCGGTGGTAATCACCAAATCTCCCTGCTGTGATGTTGTGAGCGATACCAGCAACAGCAATGGTGGCATTGTCCAGGCCAGCTCCTGTGACTGCATCCCTCACAAAGCCCTTCACGCCAATGTGGACCTGAGGAAAACAATGCAAGGGCCTGGCTGAAGGCAGGCAACATCAGGGGAACTGTGCCCTAAGGCAGCAATAACCCCTCACCCTTCCCCAAAGGCAGCAGAGCAGGGCAGCTGCCAGGCAAAGGCAGCCGAGGGCTCAGTGCTCAGCCAGACAGCAAAGACAGGAATTCCAGCACGGATTGGGAAGGCAGCAGGATCTCAGAACTGACCCTCCCTGACAAACTCTCTAATTCATCAATGTGGGCAAACTGCAATCAGAACATAGCAGGGTTACAGGCCAAATTCAGCTGCCTCTGATCCCAGCCTAAACTGTCACCTCAATTCATACACAGCATCTGGAGACAGCCTGGCAGAGGGCTCTGCAAACCAGGGTCTCAGCAGTGTTGATGCTTGTGAATATCACTGGAGATTCATGGGACTAAGACGAGCCATGAACTGCATGACTTAGGGAGAGCTGCACCAATCAGTCCCTCCAGCACTGCACTGCACGTGGGAGCTGTGGCAGAACCACAGAGAAACACAGCAGCTTTATAGTCACCGACCTCCAAACATCAGCTGCAACATCTGTGTTACCTCACACAGCAAAGTCACAAGGACACCTGAACATGGTGCTCCCAGCCCCCCATGGAGGCACAGGTTTCACAGCTGCCACCCCCACACCCAGCCCAGCCCTCACTACCTTCTCAATGAAAGCCAGGAGAGATTCCCTGTTGTTCTCCCACTCCTTTGGAAGCTCAGAAGTCGGTGGGTATTTGCAGCAGGACAGCTCCAATGTGATCTCAAAGCAGTTGGCCCACACGTAGTTATAATCCTGCATCCCACCTGAGAAAAGGAGGCAGAGATGTCCCAAGAGCAATGCACACACATCCCAACCAAAGGATGCTATTTCTCCCTGTCCTTCAGCCCCACACAGCATCTCCCCAGGATGCTGCCCCAGCTCCAGAATGAGCAGCCCAAGGAGAAAAGTCAGGTCACATTATCATGACAGCCTATGCTGTAACTGGAACACTGGGCCATTCAAATCAGCCACAGCCAGCTCAAAGTGACAGTCCTTTTGTCTCACTGCTCCATCAGCTGAACTCATCAGCACAGCTCTTGAGAATTCATACAGGTTCATTTTACATCTCCAGACATGACAAACTCAGTGTGCCAGGGCAGGCACACCAGACTCTGAACATTCCAGCTCCTTCCCTGAGCATTCTAAGCTACCTCAAGATTTGTGAGGTCTGCCTGCAAGAGAAGTTACTTCACTCAAAGTAAGTTTGAGGCCTTTGACAGAAAAGAACACCAGACTATCATCTTGGGAGCTGGCAGCTCATATCCACACACTGGAATCAGTTTCAAGGACAACTGTTCTCCCAAAAGCCTGTGAGCAAAATTTTAGACAGGATGAGAACAATGTTCTCATCCTGTCTAGGTAGCTTCTCTACCTCTTCAGCTGCTCTTCCCTTATCCAAGTCTGAGAAACTTGGTTTTGGCCAAGTCACCAGCCTCCTCCTACCTGTAAGGCAGCAGTTTCAAATCAATGTAAGGCTGCTGCAGATAAGTTTGTTAACTTAGTGCTAAACCCATCAAACCTTGGTGAGAACCTGGAAACAGGAGAGCACAGAGCTGTTTCCCAGTATTAAGCTCATCTTGCTGTTCTTGCCCTTCAGAAAAACCACAGGCACTGCTATGAATCAAAAAGGTCACCTTGCCCCAGCAAGTGTCCTGACCCCATTTGCTGAAGTTTACATCCAACCCTCAGCAAGCAAAGCTGCTCCTCAAACAGGACTGAATTGTACCAGCAGGACTTGAGGGCTGCAGGTATCAACACTCCTGATCTGGAGCCCAGACTTGAGCATGGTGCTGAAGACTGCAAATGTCCACCCCTCTAAACATTTCTGGGAGCTTTCAAGAGTCAAAAGGACATTCCAAAACCACTGCATGTCTGTGAAACAGGTTTCAGAATCACCCTGCTAAACGCCACCACATGACAGTAGCCAGATGACCACATGAAAGGATTGTTCCCACCACCCAACCAGGCAGTTGTGTCAGTAAGGAAGACACACCACACTATGTTTTTTGCACGCTGACAGAGTCTTCTGGCTTACACAAACTTATTTAGTTGTAACAGAGGCAGACTGGTGTGTCAAAGCCTTGGCCACCACTTCCTAAACAGCTCCATCCCAACCTGTACAGCAGTGCCTGCAACCAGAGCCCAGAGACCTCCACATCACCAGAATGACTCCCACCAGGGTCACCTGGACACAGGGGCCCAGAGTCTATTCTGGGTGAGTTGAGGGGGTTAAACTGACCCTCAGAAGTCCCTCTCTCAGAGAACACCAATGCATTTTCTCCACAGGAGGCAGATGTGGAGAAGGAAAGCAGAGAGCTGTGGCAGATATTATGGCAACAGCTTGCAGAGCCCCAGCAGGAAGGTCTGTTAGAAATGCAGACTTTTTTCACCCATCCTTTGCTTGGCCCACTGAAGTGCTGCATTAGCGCTGTGCCAATAGACCTCATTTACTTAGAGCAGTTCCCCAATCATTCACAAGTGAGGGACCCTCACAGCCAATTAAACAGCCAGAATGGATCAATATCCTGATGCAAATGCACTGCCTGGCATTGGCAGGGGCTGTGTTAATGCTTGGTCAGGAATAGGGCAAAAACAGCAGCACTTGACCAAGCAGAGGAGGCTTCTACCAGAGGTGGTGGCCCAAAAGGTCAGGGTCCACTGCTCTGAATTCAACAGCCCCACTGCAGCTGGGTAGAGCAGGGATGGACTGAGAGCATAAAGTAGGATTTAGAACAGGCCCCTGGGAAGATGTGTGGGATGGTACCACAACAAAGATGTCCCAGTTCTTCTCGGTTCTCCTGGGAACGTGCTGCTAAGGGAACATGGAGCTTCCATTGTAATTAAATCAAATGTCACTCGCAACCAGGAGGAGAGCACTGCAGCTTGTGCAAGGGCTGACATCAAAACAGGAAAGAGACTTTTCTGTCCAGCACAGGGGGCCACAACGTGCTGGAGGACTTTTCAACTCTCAAACTCAGTTCAAGGGGTTAGAGAAACAAGGGCTGTGAGTCTGATCCACCCTCAGCTTCATTCAGCTCCTGTTACCAGGCTCAGAACAGGCATGCACAGCAGGCTGCTCTCTTGCCAGTAAACACCACGCTGAGCAAAACGATTTGCCAGCCCATAACCATCTGCTCCTAGCAGGACGTTAATGCATTTGAAAACATCCAAAATGTAAACCAGAGCCATTATGAAACATATTTAGTGCTTCATCTGCCATTCAAGCAAATTTAGGACAGATGCTCACCCATAATAGAGCAGCAACGGACTAAATTAGAGCTTGCTACATCTATTTTGGTAAAACTGTCTCTTGGAGAAAGTAGTCCACTGCATTCTTGAAAATTTGGATTGTATCCACTGCACATATTTGGCCTTCACATGGCTCTGTTGCAGAGCAGGACAGTTATTTTTACAGCATGTGGAATTACGTATTTTCCCACATACCATCTGCACAGCCTCCCCTGACTATGCAGAGACCTCAGCCTGCCATTAGCAGGGCACTACATTCATGGGGCAGAGCAGAAAATACACACCTGAGGTAGAAAACTGCAAGACTACAGTGCTTCTACTCTGTTTGGGTAATATCTGGGATAACCTGTTGGATTTGCTTCAGCATTTTAATCAAGGAGAGTCTTTTAGCCCACACTGTGAAAAGTTTCAGCCTCTCCATGAAGCACCATTCCTTTTTTTATCAGCTCAATGTCACAGCAAATCATCCCCTGGCGGGCAGCAGGTCACAGAAATGCTCAGAGCAAACCTCTCTCCTGCTCTGCCCCACTCCCTGAGCATCAGGACTGGGCTTCAGGCAGGGATCCCAGGCCTCCTGCAGCACCAACACTGCAGAGCTCACACTGACAGGGGGGCCTCTGCTCCCTGCCAAGCTCAAACCAGGAGAATGCAGCTCTCTAGAGTCAAGCCTGAGGATCCAGATACCGTAAATACTCCACGTGCCAGGAGAAGCCTGCCAGGCCAGCCAAGAAGGACTCTCTTTTCAAGCTGCACTCTGCAGAAAACTAATTCCAGCTCTCACTGGAACAGACATCAGCAGATAAGGAAACTGCAGCTAAGTTAAAGCAGAAAAACAGTCCTGTCTGCTCTGCAAAGAGAGCAGATGGCACCAAGCAAGCTGGAGACTATTCAATACGTGGCACAAGTTGCTGACTCTGCTCAGAACTGATTATCTCATAGCATGGGACTGAGTGAGCACCAGCAGCAGCACCAAGCAGGCAGAGGAATGTTCTGCTCCATTAGTCTGCAATCATTAAAACTCAGAGGAGGTGAGCTTTGGGCCTCCAACTGCAGCAGCTGCACGACCCAGAGCAGCCCAGCCCAGCAGCCTTTTCTCAAAGAGAAGGGCAGAGTCCTCCCAAGAGCTGCACCAGCACAGCACTGCCCAACAGTTCATGCTGGATGTGAAAAGAGGCCTTAAGACACTCAAACCATCAAGCCAATACTTCTCTCAAGAAGAAAAAGAACTGCAGCAAGACTTTTATGAAAATACAAACACAAGTGCAGCAAATTGTGCATACCCCCAACAAAAAATGGCTGAGAGCTTCTACAAGAGCCCACTCTCCGCAACTGCCTTCTGCCATGCCCAGGAAACAGAGGCCACCACAGTGATGCCACACTGTTCTCAGCACTTATTTTAACTGCACTGAGCTGGATGCCACTAAAAGCTGATTGGAAGCTCAGTGTAACTGGTAACCACAATCAAAAACACACAGTAAGCACATGGGTAACCAAAACCCACTTTCAACTTGAGAAGTGCCTCCCAGTAGACATCAGAAACATCTGAAACACCTCGACATCAGAGAGTCAAACTATCTCTCTTTCTACGAAGAAAACATCTTTTAAGAAGGGACTGCATGTAAAAAAGAAACCTTTCAAGGCCACCCACAAAATATACTCATGCTGAATTTAGTTTCTGATCTGGATCTCTTAACACAAAGGCAAAGCACATCCTGCCCACAGAAAAGATGAGAGTGGTTTCTCAACTGCTCTCCATACCCCAGCCCAACTTTGCATGTATTCCCTTGATCTGTACCAGCCACTTGGTAGTCAAAACCCTCAAAGGTTAAAAAGGAAGAGAAAGAGCATGCACACCAGAGATAGCCTCTAAAAAGCATCCCAGTCACCAATGTGCTTATCTACAGCAGCTGGAATGCAGGAGCCAAATTCAGCTGTCTGGCAGAGATCCACCTTCCTCTGTGCACACTTGACCTTAGCAATTACTCTCATGGTTTGCACTTGCCACCTCGATCTGACACATGTAAGAGGCTGTTTGCAAACTCAAATGGAAGTTAATGGAGTCTGGCACCAGCAGAAAATTACACTGGTAACTCCAGGACAATGAATCCCGTGGCAGTTTGCTCTCCAGCATGTTTGATTTCACACGATAAAATGTGGCAGGAAAATTTCCACCTGTTGAAACACTATGTTCTCATTTCTTTGTTTTTCCTGGCTTTAGTTCACTTGGAGCCTGCAGGAGTCTGTCCTGGCACAACCTGATCTGGAGGCCTCCAGCATGTGCCCCACACCGCTCAGAGAACCATGAGCTCTCGTGATCTACCCCTAGAGCTCAGCTCAGGGACTGGGATTTCCCCAGCCTCATTTCACCACACATTTCAATTCTGCAATCCCTGGGAAAGGCCTCCTGATCCAAGCACGAGCCTCTGCAGTCCTTGGCACAGAGCTGAGCAACTCAGATGACTCAAAACAGCCTCTCTGATGGTTTTGCTGCTTCTATCACACACTTACAACTGACTCCCCTCTGCCTGCTCTTCATCCACTACTAAAAATAAACATTAAAACCTTACAACCCCGAAGGGGTGAATTGACACAACATCGAATTACAAGCATGGTATTGGTCAGTTCACCCATGCTCTCCCTGGGTTATGTTTTACATGAATTCCTTGGCTCTGGGGGAAGTGCTGCTGTCACCCTCAGCAACGTTCCACTCTCAGCGTCCACGTCAGTGTGTCCTCCCTGCAATCTCTGCCCGTGAGTCGCCTACAGCCACCAGCAACTGAGACTGTGGCTTGTCACATAGAAAGGGTTTATTTCTGCAGAAACTGGGTGCTGGAGGCTATTACATAGATGCAAACCACAGTGATGGCAGCATAGAGAAATCTGGTCTGCAGTTCACACCTTTTATTTCCTGTGAAAGGAAAATGATGCCATTTCTTTGTGCTGTTCTCAGAGCAAAGGCAGCCTGCAAGGTTCACACACCACAGCCACCAACCAGCTGCCTCACAGCCAAGCAGGAGGATGAAAAAGTCATCCCCTCAGTGAAAAATGCTGCTCTCTGGGGTCAGGGGAACACGGGCCCAAAGCTCTTTCCCTTCAGAGCACATCCACCCCACGTCATTACAAGGACAGAAAACCTCAGAGCTGCAATTAAGAAACTTCCCAACTGAGCTGTTTGCTGGTAACAACAGCCACCACCACAAGGCAGCACAGATCATCCAGGATATCCTGTTCCCTCACAAGCCAAGTCACCAGATTACACAAACTTTCCTCCTGCTGGACTTCTCACAGCAGAATGAACCTTGAGCCAGCAAACACCAGGGCTGGTGTGCTTAGCAGGGTAGAGGGAAGGAGACAGCTGGTAAAGAAAGAGATCAAACCACTTCTTGTTTGAACATGACATCTTATTTGCCCAGTGTAATCCTGGGGGATGATTCAGCCACTGCTAAAAATCAAGCCTTCCTCTTCCAGGTCAGAGATGATGTGTTCAGGCCCTATAATGGATCCCTCTCCAGCCTTCCCAAGCAAGCTGGATGCAGGATTAACACAGGACTCTGCTGCAAAGTCCATGTTCCAGAAAGACACTGTCTTACCAGAAATCATTAAGCTGTAAGCTCTGCAGGATAAACAACATTGGCTGTCAATGCTTGCTCAGCACTTAAGCCATCATCCCTCAGCCACAGCAGAAGGGGAAAAAAAGCAGAGCAGCAAAGCAACACAACTTCTTGAGATAATTTCTGCAAGTTTTTTGTTGTGCTCTCACCACAGAAGTTCCTGCCTTGCCTGGTGAGGCCGTGGCTGTACAACATCCACCAAGGAGCCACAGCAACGAGGTAACCTGGGAGCTCTCTTTTCCATGAGAGCTTCTCCTCACATCAATTATTTAAATTTTCAACCAAACCAACACACACAGAGCAACCCACTGCATGGCTGAGCCAGGCTAGTAACCTCCACCTGCACAGGCAGGTGGCACCAGGAGGTAATTTGCTCCTATTTAGCTCACTTCCATCTGCAGCTACATAATGGAGGGATCAAGAGCTCTCCTAGAGACTCCTGGAGGGCAAAATTCAGATGCCCTCTAGATCTCCCACATTGGTGGATAAGAACAGGTCATGCAGGCTGTCACCTCCATACAGCTCTATCTATGAGCAGAGCAGTCCATGGAAAAACTGCAAACCCCATTTCCAGCAAGAACTCCTCGGTTAGCTCAGACCACGTATCTAAATTTTACACAGTTTTACAGCATGCTATTCTATAATCACAAAATTACAAGTTCAGAGGTAAAAAGGCCTCACAGAACATTGGCATTGATTTAATACCTTTAACAATCATTTCCTCTTTCCTGTATCAAAATTTAGCAACTGTCAGGGGACCTACAAGGGCTCATTTGGTAAATAAAGCCTCCCACATGCAGGACAACTCTGCACAACCTAAGGGGGTCAGGCATAACTCTTCAATTTGCTGTGATCTCTTCCCTACAAACACCTGCCAAGCTGTTACTCATCAGCTGGCGTTCCCACGATGCCACCTCTATTCATTTCAAGCTGCCAAAACACATCCAGAGCTAAAAATATCACTTAACCCCCAGTCCTTTCCTCTATGATAATCATTACTGGTCTGGCTGGGAGTTCTCAGGTGAGCACAACTTACCTTCTACATCATACCACTGGGCACCGTTTGTGATGCCATCTGGGAAGGTCTCTCCCTCCTCCCCAGGGCAGTTGGGTTTGCCAGTTCTCATGATGGGGTGATGTGAAGCGTAAGCTTTGGCCAAATATTTGAAGACTTCATCATCAGCTGATTTACTGTAGACTCCTGTGGGCTTGTGCGTGGGAGAGTCATCATAGGGGTAACTTGCCACCACAGAGCCACCGTGGAGATTGCCAGAGAGCAGGAACCTGGAGTTGGGAAGGAAAGGGAGAAAAAGTCAGACTGGAAACGTTTCAGCACCACCCAACCAGTTATTCTGCTGCCTTCCCACCCAAATCATGCTCTACAGAGCTCCCAAACTCTATGTGGGATTAATGAGGCAAAACGCACATACTGGAAGAGGAATCAGTTCTGGGGATGGAACAGGTTTTTTTCTGTAGCCAAAGATCAAGCCCCCAAACTCAGTGACAGACAAAGCAATGTACACAGCTCTTGTCAAGCTCTGAGTACACCTGGTATGTGCAACAGAATTAACTCACTAACAAAATCTGGATGTGAAAAAGAGCTGTTAAAATCCCAAGTCAGAAAATATAGCAGGGCATGCTTCATATCCCCTTTCAGTTTGATCACAGACAGCACAAGCATTTCAATGAATCCCAAATCTTCTCTTGGTTCTCCACCAAACACAGCACTGAGGGGAAAAAGAGTCCTCCTGTGCATTTGCTCAAATGAGATTTGGTTTCCAGGCAAAGGTAATGTGACCAATACCTCTACCTTGCTTAAAATAGTGTACGCAAATTGCATTACACCCACTATCTCCCTTTTTAATCAAACAGTTCTGTTTACCCATTCATTTTTTCTATCAGCAGTTATGTTAGTCTAACAATTACCCCAGTATTAACTGGTGCTGCCAGGCAGAGGGACACACAAAGCACCACGTTCTTCCTGTTTCACCCTGGCTGATAGCAAACCCCACTTCACATACTAAGAGAAAAAAAAAAGAAAAAGCTCAAGGTCCTTCAAAATTATATAAAGAATGCACATGAGTTTCCCTAGTAACTAATTTTGAGCTGAACCAACTCTGGAGGGATTTTAGTGCAAAGTGCTGCACCAGAACTGTCCTATATGATTCTTAGGACAAGCAGGTTACTGGTGAAGTTCTTGAAATTCCTCCGGAGCATGAGCCCCATGGGCACTGCCATCCACTAAATTTTAATAAAGATCATTTGTTCATCATGCAAATTTTGTTTCCTAAACGTGAGCAAACATTGTATGATGCTGAACATTTTGTGTGTTGGTTGGAGTCAACCAACAGCCCCAACAGTGTCACCCCCTCTCCATCTCTTTCTACCCCTGTTTTGGGAAGAGGGCCACAGTTTGCTGCAGAGCACTGCTGCTTTCTCTGCACAATTTCCCACACTTGGTTACATTGACCTTTGTAGTCTGGACCTTACAGAGTTCTCTGAAGAACACAGGGCAAATGAAGAATCAGTGCCCAGCTCGGCCACTGCTCTTTCTGGGGTTGCCCCAGACCCCCACACCAGAGCTGGGCTTTAAAGGCACCATCTCCCCTCCTGGGCTGCCCCACTCCAGGCACAGCAGGTTCCCCTTAGGATGGGGAGAGGGAAATGGGTCAGCAGGATGCTCCAGGCTCAGCCCCAGGGGCTTCAACTGAACACATGGGGAAGAAGGTGGATGTAGAAACAGGGCCTGTCTTTGGAATGCTGCTGCACAGAGCATTATTGCTAAATCCAGGGAATTTTCCGTGGGATACAAAGATGAGGGGGACAAGCCCTGTCCAACACAACTTTGTTAACAGGGTTGTAACACAGACATTTAACCACAGACACTGAACCAGACACCAAATATGTCCAGCTTGTAGAGTAAGCATTATTGGCCCTAAGAGCAAGACCCGCTGAGAAGCTCACAACGGAGCAGGTGAGAAGTTTCCAGCCACAAACTCGGGGAGATGGGAGACACACAGACGGCCACGGCGGCCAGAACGCCTGGGTGTGTGCAGGGCACAGGCCCCAAAACTGGGGCCACCAAATGCCCTCCCCAGCGCAGGATAGTCCCGGCTGCGATGAAGGGGAACAAACAGGTGTGGAAATGACTTCTCCTTCCCCCTAGGCCTTGCTGGGAAGCACTGCAAGCCGGGTGACACCCTCGGGGACTCAACCCGAGTGTCTCCCATCCCCCGGAGCGGCGCGGCGGGCAGAGGGGACCGGGCAGCGCTCACCTGTTGCGGCGCATCCACTCGATGAGCGCCCGCACCTCGGGCACGGGCTCCAGGTTGGGCTGGGCGTCCCCGAACTGGTCCGGGAAGCTGCGGTTGAGGTCGCGGCCGCGGCTGTTCTCCCGGCCGCCCTCGGC
>VWZU01000051.1:203533-214543 GCA_013397095.1 Sterrhoptilus dennistouni | reverse complement strand
CCCGGCCTGGGCCCGGCGCGGGTTCCGCGGGAGCGGAGCGGGGTCACTGGGGCTCCCCGCAGACGGGGTGCCCAGGGCACGGGGGTTCCGTCCCCCCTGGTGACAACGCGGCCTTTGCCTCTCCGCGTTCGCTGTTTGCCCCCACGAACGCCCCTGTATGAGCTGTTCACGGCGCTCACCGCTGCGGGAGAGGTGGATAACCCAACACGGGGTTGTTGGCACAAGGGGACAAACAGCAGCACCGGGCGGTGCCTTGGAGGGGTCACGGCAGGCCCCACCTCTCCAGCGGATAAAGCCGGAACACAAACCAGGACCTGGGGAGGAAGGACGGGGTGGATTTTGCCTGGGCACGGTGACAAGCCGTGGGTCACTGGGCACAAGGTGTTGGCTCCTGGTGCCTCCGTCTTCCCCAGCCCTGAGGGCCTGTCTTTGGCAGATCGGACCTCTGGGGATTAAAGACATTGCAACGGTGTGATGTTTGCAGTGCGTGTGGCTGTGACTGCAGAGGTCACAGTATAAAGAGGTATAAACAGTATATATTTGTATATTTGGGGTTTCCTCCATCAAATTCCCTTCGTGAGGCAGGTGAGATGATAAAGACCAAAGCCAGGACACCTTGCTCTGCAAAAATCACTTTGCAATCCATAAAACAATTAAAAGAGTCCAACTCCAACAGCAGATTCCTATCAATTCCTGTTTAACTTTCCAGCAGAATCTCATACACACATCTGCTTTCCCAGCTCTGGCATTTCCTGTTGGAGACACAAGCCCCAATCCAGCACACAAAACTGATTTTCAGGGGAACCGTCAGTCATATGACTCCTTCATCTCACGGCATTCAGGATCCTTTGCGTAAGAGACCTGATGATGCAAACTTGTGTGTGAGCCAAGCAAGGTACAGCATCAGAAGGGCCCCGAGGAAAGGGAGAGTGAATTGGCTTCTCTTTCTTGGGGCTCATCTGTTCTGCACAATCATTAGGAGGGGAACAAGCAGGAAATAGGGGTTATCCATGAAAAAGATACCCCAGATAAAATTAGGCTGGAAACGCCAAAAGACCTTGGTCATCAGGATGTTCTTAAACCAAAAGGGAGAAGGAATGTCAAGAGAGAATTTGGCTGTCTTGGAACTGATCACCATTATATAGCTTTAAGTCCTCAGTCTACAAATGAATTGCTCTGGATTTACCCAGAGTAACTGAGCTCATTTCCCTTTTTAGCTGATAAAAACCCAGTTGTCTGGAACTCCAGCAGGCCAATTGTAAAAGCAGCATGTGGCAAAGGCTGATGAGTCACAAGCTCATTTGATCAGCAGCCAGTAACAACAAACCCTTCACATTTCCTTGGGCAGCCCAGGAGAGCTCTGACTTCCACATCCCTGAGTGAGCAAGGTTGGGGACTGAGCTGCCTCCTCCTCTTCCCTTTCCTCCTCCTCTCCCTCCTCCTCCTCATCTCTGTCCTGTGCCAGTGCTGTGGCACTCAAAATGGTGGTTACTCAGGGGCTGTGGTTTTTGCCTCACCACACTCCACAGTGCTTCCAACCATGGAGCAGGAATGTGATTTTCCCCTGAAGATCAGCAGCAAGTAGTCCCCCATGAACTTGAAAGATGGAGCAGCTCAGTCCTTGCAGATTCCTCGCAGAGGGAGTGAGGGATGACCCCACAGCAGGGAAGTTAAAACTGCTAATATTGTTTGGCAGCACTTCACAAGATCAAATCACCACTTGGTTTTCCAGCAGAGCACTTCCAAGAAATCCCACTGGTGATGAAAGTTCCTAGGTAGACGAAAATATCTGATGTCCAGGCTGTAGAGCAGCCACAGCAGAATACAGTCTTGAAAGAGAAGCACCTCTGGGAATTCTGCTCGGGAATGTCCTGTACTGGCCATCAGCATGAAACAGGCATCAGGTTTAGCATCCTCCCCAGTCATGAGTGTGGCTTCAGCTTTTTACAGGATTTGCTGCCTCTGAGCTCCTGCCAAGGTGATCACAGGGCTCTCATCCGGGTTTCCAGCACTCCCAGGTGACTTTGCTCCCCTCCAGCTTCCCCGGGTGGGTACCCAGCAGGTGGCATCCACGTCCAACGCTTGTGCTGGAGCCTCACCTTCCTGAGGGCTTCTCTTCTGCTTTGTTGATCCCAGAACCTGTTTCTTCATTAATGCCTATTTTTCATTTGAATTTATTTTAAAATTTCACAAGATTCATTGGTTTAGTGCTTCTTTAACTATTCTTATTCCTTCCCAAGGAAAAAGTTCACTCATCATTCCTCTGTGTTCAGTGGCACAGCGTGTGAACCTTTATATAAGGATTGTCAGAAAATAGATTTACTAAAAAATCTTTGAAAAAAATACTTGAAATCTGATTTCACCAGTGAGAAATATGTTGGGTCTAGCCTGGGAGAAATCAGGGCACATCACATCTCCATAATGTTTATACTTGGGAAAAATAAGTTTTGTGGGAGGGAACAGGAGTGCTGACTAAGTTCAAGCAGCATTCCCTGTCAGCCTCACTTTCCAGCCCAGTTATTTGGCAAGAAGAGGCATTGGATTTGGGTGTTACAGTCATCCTCCAACAATGGAAATATTGCAAAATATGTAGCACCACATATTAAGAAGGGATTAGAAGTGGGGAACCACAAGGAGTAGGAAGACAGGAGCAGCCTAAGAGCAGAGCCTCAGGCACTATTGCAGAAACAAGTTTTTTTGAGCAGGATTACAGCCACGTTACAGCCTTTGTTTGCTTGACAAAACCATAGATACAATCCTGGGTTTCCACACGTCTGTGCAGATCCTGCCTAACTCCAGGAGCAACCATCAGCCCTCACAACTCTGCTGATATAAATCAAGATCTCATCTGCCAGTGAGAGTGTGGAGGATTAGGAATTCTGCTTCCTGCTCCTCCAGGCCCTGAGGAGATCCATGCAGAGCCCAAACTGCTGGGAAAGTTGGAGTTGGAGGTTAAGAGACCTGATGGGAAAAAAAAAAACTTCTGCTCAATCTCTATCATGTTCTACATCTTCTCTTCTCAGGTTTCTAAGGCTTGGATTACACCCAGGAATAGACTGGTGCTTATTAATTAATTCCTTTGAGGCTGTTCAAAGTCATATTTAACAACAGTCTTATTCTGGGTTTGTTGGTGCAGCGTTGCCATAAGGATGACGAGCAGGAACCGGTGTGGTGGATCACTGACTCCAGCCCGTGGTCTGTCTAATCCAGCCTTGGCAGTGCAGATCCAAGTACCTCAAATGTGAGCGTTGGATCCTCTGCTGTGGAGAGTTACGGAGTTCTTGCCTCCCTGAAGAGGTTCCTCCCAGTCTGAGTCATTAGTGACTGCTTTACATTCTGGAACATGAGGTTTACGTCCCTCCAAAATGTAATGGAAAGGTGGAGGACGCAACCCACAGAACTCTAGACCTCAGTAATTAGACACCCACAAGATTAATTACACGCTGTATGAAAAGAAAAGTGTAAAAAGCCATTGCGAAATTAATTCTTACCTGGTCTAAACAGCTGCCTTGCAGTGCCTCTGGCCAGGTAACACCTTGATTTTTCAGTCCCTCTTCCCCCAGCACATCCCAAGCCCATTGCAAGAGAGGACAGTGCCATTGCTTCAGGTGAACCTCAGCTCACCTCACTGCCTGTCATGGACATGCTGGGACAGAATCTGTCCCAGGTCCCAGTTGGTGCTGGACCTCACATCGTAACAAAGCCCCCCCAGAACAGCTGTTGTCTGATAATCTTTTCCCTTACTGTTATTTCTACATTAAATAAATACTCCCAAACTCCACTCTTTCCTCCTATACATCCTCACTTACTCCAAACATCTCCTGCTTCTCCAGAGTGTCAATCAGTGCAGTGCAATAACCAGAGGGAGCACAGATTTTCCTCCACTTCCCTGCCTTTGGTGGGAGCACATGAGCCATTTCCCAGCCCATTCCTTTGAATCCCTCTCTATTTCAACTCAGCTTAATTCCGAACCACAAAGATCACTTTACTCCTAGGAAGAGCATTTGGACTGAAGTTTGTACTGGATCATAAGCCAACATTTAGCTGAATTCTACAAGGTCAGGACAGTTTTCTAGAAGGGGGACTGAGAACTCTCTCTTCAAGGGACTTTTGTACACATAGACTTTTTTAACCGAGAATGATTCCCTGTTGGTTTTAAGGGTAAACCCATAAACACAGACCGAATTCTATTAAGAAACACTCAAAGATGACCCTTGTTTGCAACAGCCCCACAAATAACCAGTGCTGTGTTCTCCTGTGCTGTGTGTGCAGGCAGCAGCCCCAGAGCAGGAGCCCTCCCTGCCCACCTCTGTGCCACTGAACTGGGGCACAGCGTCCACAGGCCAAGAAAACACCAAGGACACATCCCAGGCTCCTCCTGCTCATGAAACGCACTTTATGGCTCTGCTGAGGCCGTTCCTGATGAGTGATGTGCCTGCAGGGACACTGGCAGCAGTGGCAACACGTTTGAAGGCTGCGAGGACCCCGTGCTTTGTGACCACATCACCATCACCCTGCTGAGGTGCAAACAGCAATCTCAGACATGTTTCCACATAGCCAAGTGCTTCAGCTGTGCCCTGGACACACACAGCTCAAGCAGAGCTGTCCCAGCAGAGGGGATAGCTGGGACAGACCCCCTTGCTCTGTGCTGGGGGGTGCCCAGGGCTGAGCTAAGCACAAGAGCAGCCTGAGGGTACACACTGGTGAGCAGGACAAACATGCAGTTCAAAGTCTGAATCAGTGAATTTTCTCATTTTCCACTCAAAAGAGGACATGGCAATGGAGCTTTGGGCAGAAAGGAACAAATCGGAGTCTACTCCTGCTCTAGGATGATCTGGGATAAAATCCCTGTGGCTTCAAACAGTGCTGTGAACACCCAGAAAGCTGGGGGAAAAAAAGGTATAAAAGGTATTTTTTTCTGGCTGAAAGTCTTTATGGCTGATGAAGGAACTCTCTCATTAGTTACTCATTGCCTCAGTAAGTCTCATAAAACAGCCAGCAGCGCCCAACAAATACTTCAGTATTGTGGGAGCTCAAAAATCCAGGAATTGAACGAGGCCTTGAACCCTTTTTATGGACTCACTTCTTACTGAACAACCATAAAATATTAAAATTCAGACCCTATAAATAAGGAGGGCAAAGAAGTGTGCATTTCTCAGCAGAAGCAGCCTCTCCAGAGATTCTTCCCAAGGTAAGTCCAGTGCTACCTGATCCAGAGATGGGTTCCCCGACTGACAGGCGATCGGAGACAACAAACTCATGTAATTGAGATTAGAGATATAAAACCCCCTGGAATCTGCTCTGAACTGGAAAATGCCCTGCAACAATGGCCTCAGTTTATTCCCTGGTGGCCCTGTCCCCGCTGTGAGGGCTCTCCCCGGGGTGTCTGATGGCAGCAGGGATTAACCCCTGCGAGCCCTGAGCGGAGGCTGCAGTGCTGTGACCCTCTCTCCAACAGAACCAGCTCTGCTCCGAGATGGTGCAGAGACGCAGCCTCGCCGCCCCCTGCGGAGCCGTCCTTGCTATTTCCCTCTTGGCATGTGTGGCCACAGGTAAGTTATGGAAAAAAATCCATCCTGGCTTTGTCCAAGCCTCATCACGCCAATTATTGAAACTGCCCAGGGCTGGGTGATGTGCCACAGCAGCATCTCAGCTTTAAAGTGTTCTGGAGGTCATCCCCAGAGGACTGTTTGAAAATTGGCTTCTGATTTGAGAGTAGCAGAGTAGGGAATGAGGAAATGTCAGTGTTTTCCAGCATTATTGCAACAGGGATGATGAAGCCACAGTTTCCAAACCTGCTCTAAGCAATGAGAAATGTGATAGGTTTGGCCACTTAGGAACACCTTCAGACAGGGACCTTCAGACTCTTTTATATTCATAGAGCCTTATTACTTTTATAATCTGAGCTATATTTTTAATTCATTATGGCCCAGGCTGCAGTAGCGAGTTTCATCCCATTACAATAATTTATTTCCCACACTGGTTGTTCATTTAGTATGTCCTGAGGTTTGTACCTTTGATAAACTGCAGTTCTGCAACAGCCAGGATTCAGCTGAGGGCCTGATTAACTCATTTATACTCCCAAGGGCATCCTGCTGGGACTGAAAAGCAGAGAATTAAACATTAAGCACAGTGGTGCTGCAGCAGTGATTGGCAGCAGGAGGGTGATGGGATGGGAATGACCTTTTGCTGGGTGTGACATGGTCACTCCTGGATTCAGACATTTTGTTGTCACAGGTCAGGCATTGGCGTTCTGGCAGTCAGCTGCAAAAGCCTGATTTTTATTTTAAATAACTGTGGAGGGAGCTTTGAGATGAAGACAGTTTTTTCTTGTCTCAAAAACTAACATTGCACCTGGAAACAGCTGTTTGATTGAAACCTGAAAGCCTCAGCCCTTCTCCAAGGTCGAGGCCTGGAGAAGTGAGCAGGGCAGCTTTTGTGGGAAGAGCATGGCTTAGGATGCTTAAATGCCCTTGTCCTCCTCCTCCTGCAGGTGTGGAGCTGTCTGTAAATAACCACGCTGCTGACTTCACCCTGTCTGCAGAGCTTGTCCCTGCCATCTCCCTCTCGTGCCTTGTACACAACAGCAGCCAGGCCGAGGAGCTGCTCTGGTACCGCGGGGATGGGCAGGTGGGGCTCAACGACGGCAATAAAGTGAACATCAGCAACATCTGCATATCCCCGGTCAACGAGTCCGACAACGGGGTCACCTTCACCTGCAGGCTGGCCCGGGACAAGTCTGTGCAGGTGTCTGTGCTCCTGGATATCCAGTGTGAGTGGCCCTGGTGGATTCCTGTGTGGAATGGCTGGGCTGGGATGGAGTTGTGGGCTGGGCAGCTCTGTCTGGGCGGTGTTTTGCACCCTTGTCCGCTGTCTTCACCGAGAAAAAATGTGTTTAGGAGGAGATAACTCACGTGATAAGGCACTCCCTTTTCCACAGAGGTGCTTATGGCCTGATCTAAGGCTCTGACTCTTTTATAGGAGTGGGTGGGCCCTTAAGAAGGATATTCTGGATATGTCCCTGCCTCCACCTAGATTATTTCCCAAGGATACAAGTCAGGGCAGAGGAAATACTGGAGTTATAGTCTCTGCCACTGACTGCCCTCCTCATTCCCAAGGATGAGGAAAGGCTGCACTACTGAGATGTGTTAGACCACTGAACAAGGAGCACAAGGGATGCATGAAGGGAACTTTTTTAGTGTTAAATGTGGGCATTCTATGAGGTTGGAGCAAAGTGGGGTCAGTCTCTTCTCCCAAGTAACAAGTGATAAGAGGAAATAGCTCAAGTTGTGCCAGAGGAGGCTTATATTGGGTTTTAAGGAAAATTCCTTTACTGAAAGGGTCATCAAGTTCTGGCACAGGCTGCCCAGGGCAGCAGTGGAGCCACCATCCCTGCAGGGATTTAAAAGATATGTAGATGTGGCACATGGGGACATGGTTTTATGGTGCCTGGACTCAATTCGAGAAAGCTTTTCCAACCTAAATGGTTCTGTGATTCTACGAGCAGCATTATTAATGACCCATTGAACTGCATTCCTGTGACCAGTTCCTCCCCGGCTGAGTGGAGAGGAGACCCTCCACGTGGAAGAAGAAAAAGCTGTCACCATGACCTGCAACTCCAAATCCAATCCTCAAGGCCAGAGCACCTGGTATAAGGACAACCAGACCTTGACCCTGCAGAGTCGTCACGATCTGTACCAGACCAGTGAGATTTTCCGTCTCTCCATCAAAAAAGTGCAGAAGTCTGACAACGGGACCTACACCTGTGTGGTGGATTCACCCTTGGGAAAGGGAACAAAGGATTTCCACCTCATAGTTGAAGGTAACAAGGCTGCTGCTGAATAATAAGCTTTACAAATAACTCCCTGTTCTCTTTTATAATGACAACAAGCCATTTGTATTACGAAGCGTTAAGTGGCGTATGGTAAATTCCCTGCATGGATTTCTGAGGGCACAGCAACAGCAAGGAGCTCTCTCTGCACCTGTGCCTGGGACCACAGCACCAGGAAGGGCCTTTCCTGCTCTACCTGTTCAAAAGCACTTGGCAAGTGTGACCTGGGGCAGGCTCATCCCACTGCTGCTCTTTCCACGCTGACAGGGCACACTCAGGTGTGGTTTAAAGCACCTCAGGTCTTACTTGAAGCATCTTACTCTGACCACAGGATGCTGTCATGCCCAAGGAGCTGCTTAAGGCAAGAGAAGTTTTGCTCCAGAGATGACTACAGGGGCTGGGTGCTCAGGGCTCAGACAGGTGACACTAAATCACCTCAGTCCAGGCCCCTTTCACTTCTGTCCTCCTGGCACAGGGAGGGAAGCAATGTTACCTGTGTCAGTGGTACTTCTGGACAGCCTTATTTCTGAGCATAACAGTGTCTGAGGGGATCTTCTTCAGGAACGGATGGTTCAGTTCAGTTCAGGAAAATACAGGCTCAGCACCCTTCTCTCCAGGAGACTAACACACAGAGTCAGTCTGCAGACAGCAGAGAGAGCAACAGTTAACTCAGCAGTGACAGCTGTGGGAAAAGGAATGTCTTTCCACAGTCCTGCAAAATGTTCTGGGTTATGTGGCCGCACTGATTTCTCACATATCCCCAACCTCTTCTTTCCTGACAGATAAAAAACCCATTTTCCCCATGGAAGCTATTATTGCTGCTGTTGTGGTGGTTACACTAACAATATTTTTTGGAATTGTGGCTCGAAGAGATAAAGTTTTTAAGGTATGGAAAGCTCTAGTTTTCTTAGGAAAAAATGGTATTGTTTGCTGCAGTGCCTGATTTTTGTCTACCTTTTCTATTCTATTTCATAATGTTGCTTTTCACTGCTAGAAAACTGCTACAAACTACCTCCTGCTTTAGAATTACCAGTAGATAAATCAAGTATTAGATATTTCATGTGGAAGGCATTACATACTTGCAATATTTGTAACAATATCCCCATGGCCAGGAAATGTGAAAGATAACAGGACTGTTATTTTAATTTCTTTTCAGTGCTTCAAGAAACCAAGAGAAACAACTCTGTAAGTATTTGACTGCTTATTCACACTTA
The DNA here is from genome assembly GCA_013397095.1 of Sterrhoptilus dennistouni. Classification (NCBI taxonomy): domain Eukaryota; kingdom Metazoa; phylum Chordata; class Aves; order Passeriformes; family Zosteropidae; genus Sterrhoptilus; species Sterrhoptilus dennistouni. The sequence continues at coordinate 205,498 of VWZU01000051.1, read as the reverse complement.
TTCCAAATTAATTCCTTCTTTAAAATCGGCAGAACCTGTTCACTCAGCATGATAAACCCATCCAGCTCTGCTCTGGCTGGTGAACATCAGCCCACACCTCCTGTCCCTGGGAACATGACAGGACACACAGAAATCCTGCCCTTCCCTGGCCATCCCAGGGCTCTGGATACCTCTGTGTGTAACTACTGGAAGGAAAAAAAACCCTAATGTCATATCCTCAGCCTGCTGACAGCTTTCTGGAGCTGAACACAGCCCAGAGGAATTCAACTTACTTGTGGGTTTTTTTTTCCCCTAGGAGATGATTTTTCATTTCTTCTGTTCATTTTGCTGCAGGTAAAGAACACCCAGAAAACTTCATTTCTAGTAGTCAACCAAAGTCATTGTGTGACATGATGAGATAAAGCACTGAAGCAGCTTTTTTTTGGATCAAGTTTATATGTATTTTTCAAAATATAAGTGGTTCTTTGCATCTGTTGATTCTAACCTGCTGCTTAGAGGGTCAGAACTGTTAGAACTGGCCACTGGGAACCTTTCCTTGGAGCACCATTGAGGTGGGTGGGTTGCATGAGATGATGCCAGCTCTTTCCCTCCATGCTTATTCCAACAAGGAGTGCATGTACAGTCAGGCATGTGGGTTGTGGATCAGTCTACAGAGGAATCTCTACTGGATTGTGATGCTGCTGCACACAAATGAAGTGAGGTGTTGGGCTGACAGCTGCTTTCTGTCCAGCAGTGCCATTCCACAGGGCCTTGGGGTGGTGGTCACCCAACTCCCTGCCCCTTCCCAATGATCCTGTGGGCATCTCAGCTTCTCTTGCCAGGGCAAAAGCTGCCTGGCACTCAGCACTGCTGCTGCACCTCCTGTCTCTGTGGCTGAGACAGACCCCAGGGCTTGCGGCAGCCCCAAGTGCTCGATGACACACAGCAAAGTTCCAGTGTGGCTGCCCCAGCGCCACGATGGGTGGAAAACATCTCCATCCATCCCTTCCCCCAACAAATGTGCCACTCCAGCACTTTTCTCAAGGTCCTGGCAAGCTGCTGAGACCTCATCATACCTTGGAATAGCCCATTACTGTCAATAAACACAGTGGGCTGTAAAACAATTTGAGACAGTGATGCACCAGCGCTTTTCTCAGAGGAGAGCGGGCATTTCCTCAAGAGAAGATTGTGCAGCCTGATCTGGAATGTGATCCAGAGCGTGTCCTTGACTCACCAGTGCTCAGGGAGGTCCCTCAAGGTGCTACAGTGGTGGCACCTCATGTTCTTGGGCACTTGGCCTCAACACCACCGGCTGTGAAGAGCTGTGAACCCTTCTGTGAATCTGCCACAGACCGAACCCTCCTGTTAATCTGCCACAGCGCAGGGGGTGACACTGTGCGGATAGAGATGGGGACAGCGGGATGGATGCTCCGGATGGGTGTCCTGCACCCAGGGGTGACACCAGCCCTGCAGAGCCAAACCTGTGCCACGCACAGGCCCTGGCACCGACACGAGCTGGTGCCACAAACAGCCCCCAGCACTGATGTTCTTCAGAGGCTGGGAGGACGCGGACTCGAGTGTGGAATGTTCTGGAGCTGGGGTTGTGTGAGGGGTCCCTATGAGGGGATCTGTGAGAGGGGCCGGTGTGAGGGGTCCGTGTGAGGGGCTGGTGTGAGGGGTCCCTATGAGGGGATCTGTGAGAGGGGCCGGTGTGAGGGGTCCGTGTGAGGGGCTGGTGTGAGGGGTCCCTATGAGGGGATTTGTGTGAGGGGCCGGTGTGAGAGGTCCGTGTGAGGGTGTCCGTGTGAGAGTTTTGGGGGAGGGGTCCCTGTGAGGGGATCTGTGAAAGGGGCCGGCAGGAGGGGTCGGTGTGAGGGGGTCTGTGCGACAGTGGTCATTGTCAGGGATCGGTGTGAGGCGCCAGTGCCAGGGGTCTCTGTGAGGAGCCGCCTCCGCACTAAACGTGTCCTTTGCCTCTCGCCGTCC
>VWZU01000051.1:147917-203250 GCA_013397095.1 Sterrhoptilus dennistouni | reverse complement strand
CGGGGTTGGGAGGGGTTGCCGGCCCTTACCGCGGGTATGTAGTCCGGGGGGTGGGAGACTCATGGTTACCTCAGGAATAGGTCGGGCGGGGGGGAATTACCGGGACCTTCCCGGGGCTGTGGGCAGGGATAACGTGCCCGTTGTAGGGAGTGACGGGATCCTCACCGTTACCTCGGCGGGGATGGGATGGGATGGGGCGTGTGTGTTACCGCGGGGGGGCTGAGGTGACCGTCCCCGGGCCGTGACCCTGCCCCGCTGTCCCGCAGGGCTGAGCACGGAAAAGGCCGTCGCCTTCACTCGGCGGCTGCGGGCCGAGCCGCAGTTCCTGCTGGCCCAGAACGTGGCGACATGCAACGACCCGCTGGAGGTGTGCCTGCAGCGGCAGGTGGTGCAGGACACGGTGCAGGTGTTCCAGCACGCCGTGCCCGCCGAGGGAAAGCCCGTCACCAACCAGAAGAACTCCGGTGAGGGCCGTCGGGGCCGGGGGCGGTGTTTGGGGGCTGTTGTAACGCTCATTGTGCTCCTGGGAGCCGCTGCTGCTTCCAGAGCCCTTTGTCCGGGCTTCGGAGCAAAGTCGAATTCCTGCAGCATCCTCCTGAGTTAATAACAGACGTTAGACTTGCAGCGTTTGCCTCTTTTCCCTTCTGCGTGGTGTAATTGAGAGATGTGCTTGCAATAAAAGGTTTCAGAACACCTTCAGAGCTTTTTTGGTGGTGTGGAAGCCCCAGCCAAAGGCTCGAGGCAGAACTGTGTCATGGATCTCGTGGTAAAAAGGAATTGTTGTGCAGCTCCTGAGCACAGGCGTTCCAGTTTAATTCATGTTCCTTTGATCTCTCAGGGAGATGCTGGATCTTTTCCTGCCTCAACGCAATGCGTCTCCCCTTCATGAAGAAATACAACATTGAAGAGTTTGAGTTCAGCCAGTCCTATCTCTTTTTCTGGGATAAGGTAACAGTCGTGCGGGTTGTTGTAGGATTGCTTATGCAATCAGGTGTTGGTGTTGGGACAGAACTTCTTTTAGGCTGCATTGTTTTAGCATGTATGAGAAGAAACTTCCAAAGTTCTTTAAAAATGAGTTTTAAATGCAGAGGGTCAAGCAAAGTGTGACTTTCAGCTTGAGAAGAAAGTTGTTAAGATGTTGAAGTTTTGGAACTGTAGAAGTATTTTCTTTTTCAAGAGTTTTGTATATTTCAGAAGTTACTTGTTGGTGGAAACATGATTTTAGCTCTGAGGTTTCAGTTGTGCTTGTGACTTGAGGGGTGAGCTGTGTGCCTGCTTCTCCCTCTAAGGGAAATTAAGCAAATCTAGTACTAGTTTGGGCCAAGTTTCATTGCATAATGTTTGCTTCCCCTTTCCTGTTCCCCTACCCTCAAGCTCTGTCTGAAGTCACTCCTAAATATTTGTTCTAACAAAGGATTTTATAGGGTAGCCCCTGGAATGCTGGAGGGGAAAATGAGGATGTCATTGGATGAGCAGAAAGTTACTTCATCTATTCTGTACTTGCAAAGAACTGAATACTCAGCAATTAATTAATGCATAATATGTCAGACTTAAAAGGTGTTTTTTTTTAATCTGTGTGTTTCAGGTTGAGCGTTGTTACTACTTTTTAAATGCCTTTGTGGAAACAGCTCAGAAAAAGGAGCCAGTGGAAGGAAGACTGGTGCAATTCCTGCTCTCCAACCCCACAAATGATGGTGGACAGTGGGATATGCTGGTTAACATCATTGGTGAGAGAATTGGTCACAAGGAATCATTCCTGAAACTGCAGACTGGTCTGAGAAGTGGGGAATGGAATAGAATAAGAAATTGAACTTGAGACCTGGGAATTGACTAAGGCACATGATGCCATTAAACACTGTATTTTTTTAATCAAAGACTTTTTTGGGGCCAGATTATAAATATTGGGCTTAAATCTTGCCTGGCATCACTTTTGCTTAGTCCTATTGATGATAAAAGCTCAGTAGATCAACAAATAATTAGATAGCCTTAACTTTACATTTAATAAAAAGGTTCAGACCCCTTTTCCTCCAGTCATCAACTCAACCTCATTTATTTATAGCCATGCACACAATCTTTGGGACACATGGTAAGGAAAAAGCCACTGCTGGGCCCAGGTGTGTCTGCAAAGCAGGAGCAAAACTCCTTGGAATTGCAGCCTGAAGTTGGTATAAAGATCAGTGAGGAGGAATTGATGTGGAATGTGGCAATGCTGGTCTTACACTGCTCCAGCAGGAACAGGATCTTACCCTGCTGGAGATACTTAATTACACCAGCACTTGCTCTCATTTGTGTTGTGAAGCAATGTGACAGCTTTGTAAATCAACAAGCCAATAATACAAATTTAGAATCACAAAAGGAATTTGTTTCTTTGAAGCCTGGGGGTTCCTTTTTTCCTCATCCCACTGCTATAAATACTTAATCAGGGCAGAGATTTTGGCTGCTGCTGTTACATCCAGAGCCTTGCATGGTGAGATCTGTGAGTGGTACTGTAATGTAGGAAGCCACTGAGCTGCTGCTGGTATTTTATAAATGTTGAGGAGGAAAGGAGACTGGGAAGTCAGTTTTAACCTTAGGTAATTTATATGGAGTGATTCATGAGAGGCCCAGTTCTTTAGAAGGTATTTCAGGAGATTAATTTTAAAGTAATCAAGGTTTTTTTTTTTTCCTGGTGAATAGGACTTCCTAAACCACTAATTAATTCAGAACTTTTGAGTGTTGAGTTAAATAATACTGTGTAGTTCAGGGATTCCACATTCTGGGGTCCCTGTGGAATGCAGATCAGAGGTCAAGATTCAGTCACAAATTAAAATGTAAACTTTGGGTACTTGTAACCTTTAAATAAGAGCCTTTCCCTTATAATCTCTGCACAGACCCAAACTCTCTTTATCTTTCATATGGGTATGAGCAGTAGGAGCATCTATTGTGTGAAAAAGCCAATTGTTAACCTGTAGTTTTATTTCTTTTAGAGAAGTATGGTGTTGTTCCCAAGAAATACTTCCCAGAGTCTCACACCACAGAGGCTACCAGAAGGATGAATGAGATCTTGAATCATAAGGTAAAACTGATTTAGATGATTAAACTTAAGGGAGGAGATGGGAATGAACCTGCTCCAAATGTTCCTAACCACCTTATCCTTATTGACCAAAGTGTTAAGTGCATCTCAGCAATTTAAATATATTTACAAGCAGCCTAAAGTCTCAACAAAATCTGATGTTAATCTCGAGACATAGAACAGGAAGGTGAGATCATGGGAGATGTTCATTGTCAGACTTCAGTAGCTTGAAAAAGTACCTTTTGTGGTTTTACCAGCAGTTATTCCTAATCCTCAGATTTCCAAAGATTTCTTGATGTGGCTGCTTAAATCTGTTTCTGCAAAACCAGCACATGGTGTCTAGGTGTCTCTTTCCCACCCTTTTAGTATCTCATCTCTCTCTCTGCCAAGGTTTCTAGAGATGACTGCCAAATGTGGTGAAAAAGATGGAGGAAAAAAAATGCATTTTAAAAACACTGCATGTTAAAAATCAGCTTTCAGTATAGAAGTGCACAGCTTTGTCTGAGGGAAGGTGTTAACTCACTCCCTGAACTGCAGAATTGAATTAACTTGGGAAGATGCTGGTGTAGGTAGCTGGATGAAAAAGGCAATTAAAACATTTTTTGCAGCTTGCTACATTTTTTCCAGCTCGTATGCTGCATGGCTCAGGGAAAACTGCCTGCTGAAATCCACATAAAAAATGCAAAATACGTGGTGGAATGAGCTTGGACATTTTAAATGCTGTTAATGTTGTTCTAATCCTGACCATGGCAAAGCAGCTGGTCCTGAGGGAGCCCCATCACTGTTCCTGGCCTTATGGATGGTGACACTAATGGGAAGCTTGTGCTGCTCTGACTGCAGCTGTGCATGCAGTGGGGAAATGCCCCTTTCTTTTCATCAGCCAGGAGATCAATTATGCATTAGAGTTGCAAAATGAATGTGAAAGGATGAGGAAAGTGTGTTCTGTGAGTCACAGAGGTGCTGATGTGCGTGGATGTTGTGGCATCACTTCTGGGACTAAGAGAAATCAAGCTTTAAGAGTTTAATGGCTGCAAGCCTCACACCAGTGGCTGGAAATGGTAATTGAATTGTGACTATTTGTTAATTTTTTGGTGACATTTTACTCTAACAGCATTCAATTATCTTGTTATTTTTTAATGAATCAATCTCTAATAAAGCTTCAGAAATGTATTTTTGTTTTGAAAACATTATGAAGAGTAAAATAGGTGCTTAAAGCAAGCAGATAGGAAGTCCTGAAAATGATCAGTGACACCTTTGATACCGTTGATAACAAAGTGATTTTCTCTTTAAACAGATGAGAGAATACTGTTTGAGGCTAAGAAATATGGTGGAAAGTGGAGGAAGCAAAGGAGAAATTTGTGCTGCCATGGACATGATGATAGAAGAGGTAAATAAACTGGTGTGACATGAATCTTGGAACACAGGGCTGGAATGGATGAGATTCCTTATTTTTGTTGTGTAGCTGTTGGATCAGTCAAAACAAGTGCCTCTTGTTGCTTAACAAAGTGTTCTTGGAGCTGTTCAAGTGAATTGGTTTTGCAGTGGCTTGTTGCTTACCTCATTCTGAGTTTTTCTAATCCTTCCAGACAAATATTTTGAATACATAGGTTTCAGAATGATGATATTTTACAGACATCTGCCCATTGCTGTGGCAAAAGCAGCATTTTGTCTCTTGAGAGATCAAAACAGTGGCCTGTTGGGCTCTTAAAAAAAAAAAAACAGGAAAGGCTGAAGTTTGCATTCTGATGGCTTTGAATGCAGATCTTACAGCTCAAGTGTTGTGCAAGGTTTCCCCACAAGAGAGCAGAAAAGAACCACAAGAGGGAGGTGTCTGCACAGGGCTGAGTCCAGCTGAGGGCTGATCCTGGGGGCTGCAGAGGAATGAATTGCAGCATGGTTTTGGCTCTGAATTGACTCCATCACTGTCAGTGTGTCTGCAGTCTGAACCTCCTCCTGCTCACACAAACCCACGTCACTTTTCTCATTCTGTGCTGCTCATACTTGATTCTTAAACTGCCAAAAATAACTTAAACTTGAGGCTGTTTTAGTGTGACCGAGTCCATGCACTTTAAAAAAAAATGCATTTAATTTATTTCTGAAGCATACAATGCCAAGTGACCCAATGTATGTTTTTAGATGAATCAAGAAGTTAAATGTTTTGGTGCTGTGTGTTACCTTTTTCTGTAATCCACTGAACATCACTGTTAGGCAGAACCTACCTTGGGCTATCTCTGCATTAGTTCCATATTGATTAATGTGTTGTTTTGGCTTTTGGAAATTCATCTTTGCACTTCATGTAAAATTCTGTAGCTTCTTTTAATCTAATTTTAAGGTTAGGTTAAAAGAAGAAAAAACTGACTTGTGTTCCTTGGGTTTCATCAAGACTGTTGTGAAATTCATGCCGTAAGAAGGCTCTGCTTTGAGCCTACCCCAGAATGTTGCCAATCTGCACTTAGTTCAAAGGTGAATTAATGTAATTTACATGCAGTGTGTGTCCAAAAGCCCTTGGGGGATTCTGCAGCAGACATCAAAAGCTTCCCAGAGATGGTCATTCTTAGGGCAAGGGCACACAGTTCACTGCTAAGTGTTTCTTCGTTTATTTAGAGCCTCTTGCCCTCTGACAAGAAACTGACATGAAAGGTTCTTAACTGATTGCAGTTCGTCTGTTCTGTAAAAGGTTGTGCTTAATTCTCTGAGGTTAACACAGCATTTTCTCCTGCAGCAGTAAAGGTGGTTTGCATGTGTTTAGATGTGTATGAGGAGTGTTGCCTCTGCAGAGCTTGGTTTTGTTCTGGGAGGTTCTATTTGCATAGCAAATCTTGGTTTGCTCCTGCTGGGAGCTGAAATGGGGCAATTGTTGTGGAACACAGGATTAAATACTCACTCCAGAACTGTATAAACATTCTTATCAAGCCAGTGCACAGCAGGTCAGAAGCTGCAATCAGTGCAGTTCATGGGGATAGAATTTTTCTTCCTTCACTCTTCTCCTGTGTAGACTCTTCCTTATCAGGACTGTCCTCCTTTTCCCCTCCTCATTCATATTGGGGTTTAGCACAAGCTACTCTATCTTTGCCTTATCTTGCTTCTAGTTGTCACTATGGCACTGTAAATCACCTTTTAGTTTAAATATGCTTATTTTATTTATTGGTAGAGGAAACTGGTGAGATATGAAGAGAGGGCCTATGTTGGGTGTGGTGGCAAAACAATTGAGGGAGGTCATTCCAGGCTCCAGTGCCTCTGTTCACTGGAGAAATGTCTCCATCATTTTCCTTCCTCTGGCTGGAGCCCATTTGGTTGCTGCTCTCCTTTCAGGCATTTTTCTTGCTTATTTTGTATTCGTGGCCTCGTCTCTCAGCGCTTGCGGTTATCTGAGGTAATGTGGGTGTAGCCACAGCAAATGGTACCTTTTGTGCAGTCTGTACAAAATTAAATATTTATAGTAGTTCAGGGGTTTATATTTGCTCTTTACCATATTTACTGAGAAATGTGTGAGTTCCTGCAGTAGAAGCCTTATGTCCACACCCTTGTTTCAACCTGTAATTAATCTTTTCACTTGTTTTCTTAAATTGCTCGGAGCAAGAACGCCTTTATTTAGCAGGAGCATTGCACTCCTTTTGCTGCCAGCACAAAGGGCACATTAACATAAAACCAGTTCTTATGGAACCTTAGGACCAGCTCCAGAAAGAGTTCAATCAGCTTTGGGAAAGGTATTGTGTCTACTCTGCTGTGTAAGTGTGAAGAGTGCCAGGCTGGGAAAGCTGGCACAGGCCACAGGAGCTGGATCCCAGTGCAGAAGGTGCAGCTGAGATTTCACTCCCTCTCCTCTTATTTAAAATAACCTGATGGTTCCTTGCAAGGAAGAGCCTTGTGCTCAGGACATGGACAGAGCTGAAGATCAGTGTCAGGTGAAATAAAACAGATTCAAACATGATTAAATTCCCTGTCTCCAGAGCACCTGTGGCAGGTCCTGCTCTGTATCTCCAAAGACACTCATGTGGTTACACTGCCAGTGTTGGCACATTTTCTGATAAGCTCTGTGAGAAAGTACAGTAGTGGTTCTGAAATGCAGCTCTATGTTCTGATTTACAGGGAGGCTGATGGCTTGAAATCTGGTCAACTTTTTGTGCTAAAAATCCAAAGATAGCTGCCAGCTGCAAAGGATGTCACAGGCAGCAGGCAGGGAGCTGCAATTAAATTGCATAATCTGCCAGCTCAGCCCTAAACAGATGTTGTTATATATATTAAAAAAGATGTGAAGATTATTCTGGGGTTTTGAAAAGAAGCGAAGGCCCACCTTTTAAATCCAAATGAACATTACAGTAGAAAATTAAGCAGTACAGGGGAAACACTGGGATAAAATGCCCATGTTAAAAGGTCTGGTTTGTCTCTGCATGGGACAAACACCCTGGTGGAACACTGATGCTGAATGATCAAGCCTTTTGAGAATCAATTTTATAAAGTTTCTCTGGCAGTGTTGGAGGAGCCTCAGAATTAGTTACAAAATGTTGTAACGAGGCTGGGGAGTGTCCTGTTTTTTGCTTTGGGCTGCTGCATTCCTAGGAGAAACTGGAATTTGTGAGCTTCTCTTTTGCCTGATGGTTTACCTGAGAACCTGGAGTGTGAGAGTGGAGAAGGAAGCTCTTTTGATTTTCCTGAGGCCTTTCAGATTGGTTTTGAACTGCTGAAACACCAAGTTTTCAGGAGCTGAATGCAGATAGCTGGTGTGTGTGCGTTTGTTCCTGTGTTCAAAGGCGACCGTTAAGATCCCATTTCTCCATCTGGTTTTTGTGTGAGGAAATCCATGCTCCAGTGGCATTGCCGTGGTAGGAGAGGCCCAGCTGCATGTTCCAGCAGGCTCACAGCTGTTTGTTTCTCTGGGCAGGTATTCAGAATAGTGAGCACTTGCCTGGGCAGCCCTCCGGAGACTTTCTGCTGGGAGTTCCGGGACAAGGAGAAGAACTACCACAAATACGGCCCCATGACCCCGGTGCAGTTCTACAACGAGCATGTCAAGCCTTACTTCAACATGGAGGACAAGGTTGGGGATGCTGAAAACTTCCCAAAGCCCTTTTTTTTTTCTGCTGAACCATTTATTTTCCACTGTTGTCAGTGTCTGTCCCCCCTGTAGCTGCAGCACTGGGATGGGGACTGCTTGCCCAAGTCAGTGTGTTTATTCTCCCTGTTTGTGCTCTACCCTTTAATTATCTGAGATCTTGTGTTGCAGTCCACGATGGTTTTGTAATGATAAAATATGCAATGATCTAATCAGTTGTAATATGTCATAAGGCAGACATTAGAGAAGGAATAACACACAGAGCTGCTCTGCCACACTTACGAGGTGAACTTGTGAAACAAAACAAAAAACCCCAACAAACACAACCTTAAAAAACCTCTTATTTCAGCCAAGTGGCTTGTTTGCTAATAGGGCAGACAGCTGGCTGGGACAAAAGCTATTCCCTGAAATCCTTGTAGATTCAATCTTCAATATTTCACTTATGTTGCACCTTATTTTATGACGTCTTGGTTCCTGGCAGATTTGTCTAGTGAATGATCCTCGACCCCAGAATCCCTACAACAGGCTCTATACAGTGGAGTACCTGGGCAACATGGCTGGAGGGAGGAAAACTCTCTACAACAACCAGCCTGTGGAGGTGCTGAAGAAATTGGCTGCAGCATCTATTAAGGATGGCGAGGTGGGTTTGGTTTCTCTTCGTGGATGGCACAGTGCAGCCCATGCCATGTCAAACTCCTGGGATTTGGCTCAGACATGACCCTTCCTTCTCTCTGCAGGCTGTGTGGTTTGGCTGTGATGTGGCAAAGCACTTTTATAGCAAGCTGGGAATCAACGACCTGAATATGTGAGTAGAGAATCAAACCAGAATGTCATCTGGGATACTTAGTGAGAACATGAACAGCCCTTTAGCTGCTCAGCGAACTGATTTGTACATACTTTGGACTATATACCCCAGAAGAGTATATTTAAGTAATTCAGCAGCAGGAGAAATTTTTTTCCCTTGTTAGTTTAATCCAAATCCTTTAAAGATGCAATATGAGTAGTTGTTAAATATTCTCATTTAAATGTCTAATATATGGTGAGAGAAACTCCTAAAGGGATCAGGTTTTGCATTTATTCTGACATTAAAATTGGTTGAACTCGTATGCCTGTGCAGAGGGCACTCTCCTGATTCCCTGACTTAGTCAGAACTCCCCCTGCATCCTTTCTCATGTGGCTTACTTACCTTTCTGCTAGATTTAATCATGAGCTGGTGTTTGGTGTCTCCATCAAGAACATGAACAAAGCAGAACGACTGATCTTTGGGGAGTCCCTGATGACCCATGCCATGGTCCTGACAGCTGTCACTGAGAAGGTACAGTCTCCCTCCTGGAGTTCTGGTGCTGGCAGGGATGTGCTGGAATATTCTTGCAGCTTCTTTGTGTCCTGTGCTCACTCAGAGTGTGCCACAACTCCCTGGTGCACAGGACCTGGTTATTTATTCCCTTTGTGTGTTGTTTGTGTCTGAGTGTTCAGAACTATAAATATTTAACAAGGAGGAAAGAATTTTAGACATGTCAAGGGACTTCTTTCCTTTCGCCCACAAGCTTTGATTGGACAACCACTGCATGGTTAGTCCAGTCTGGTTTAGAGCCTGAAGCTCCTGTTAAAATGCTGGTAGGAGGCACTTTGCAGCAGGGTTAACCTCCTGCAGCTCCCTGACAGGTGATCTCTGACCTCCAATTAGGGAAGGGAAATGGTGTCCAGCAGAGCTCTGTGGCAAACAGCAGGCTGAGATGAATCCACAGCTAGATCTGCTCCTGGCACCATAACAAAGCACATAATGAAGTAAAAAGAAGCATGCAAAAACTTAGAGCTCGGGGTTATCTGCAAAGTTGATGTTTCCATTTATTTCCAGAAGTTGTCATTATTAAAGTTTCTTTGAAGTGATCTCTTCCTGTCCAGCTTGACCTTGGCTTGAAAAATAACAGCTTGCATAGCACTGAACAAGAGCTGTGGAGTTTTGAGACTTGAGATGGAACTGCTGAGTCATAAGAATGTTCCAAGTTACTTTTTTACAAGTCAATATCATTTTTTCCTGTTTTCTGCATTCTGAGCTCTTACCACCTCCATCGTGCATCAGACTGCATGAAACTTCTCTAAATATCTAACTGAAAACCAAGGAAAACTTTGTAGTTGGTACTTATTAAAAACCTTAATGTGAAGGGGCTTTGAGAAACTGAGTTGTAAAATGTAATATTTTGGATTTACTTATCTTTTTATAAAACGACTGAAGATTTTTTTAAAAAATCATATTACAATTTTACAACAAAAATAGATGTGGATTAAATGCACTTTTGGTTAAAAAGTTACTGTATGTGAATGTGCTCCTCCCAATTTCTGAGAGCATCCAGAGTTGACCTTGGTCTGGGAGCTCTCGAGTGTCCCATCTTAAGGACTGTTCTCTCTTTTCAAGGGAGAACAGAAGCATTACAACAATATTCCATTCAGTATTAAAAATGGACTTACGGGGTGTTTTTCAGGGTAGTTTTTTGTATTAAAATATTTTAATTGCACAGCACCAGACTTGGAGTTGTGTCCTGCAGGTGGATTCTTCAAGGGTTTGCTCTTCCCGGTGCTGTTCTGAATTCTGACAGTTCCTTTTTCCTTTCCCCTGATTCCCAGTTCAGGCAACTTGTGCATCCTGTATTTAATTTCCCCCACACCTTTATGGGGGACAGGGACAGCAGCTTAAATTCTGTGAGTCATTCAACTCCAAACTAGAATTTAGTTAAATTTCATCTTCCTGATAAAATAAGTATTGATTGCAGACTCTCTTCTTCACCACATCTCCTAATATTTTATCTAAGTAGGTAGATGAGTATTTTATAAAATGGCATTTCTCCAGCCATTAGCAAGAAACCTTTGGGACTCAGGCCTGGAGTTCTGTTTTCTTGGTGCTGAATTTGGATGGGGAAGGGGTTGTCTGCTCAGATGTGAATGTCATGGGCTTGTTTTGGCACAGGATGGGCAAGAAGATGCATTTGAAAAATGGAGAGTGGAAAACTCCTGGGGTGAAGACCGTGGCAATAAAGGTAATTTATAGTAATGAGTGCAGAAAACTGAATGTTTGGAAATAAGGATGTGGAAGGGACAGTCCAATAACCAGACTGGTTTGTGTATGGAAGGCATGGGAAGATACTGATAGACTTCATCAAAAGGTCATATTTTATCAAACTTTATTCCTGCCTTACCAGTTTTTGTTAAGGTTGTTCAGTTTATTGCAGGGAAGCTGCTGATACTCTTAAGCCTTGATATCAGTTTGCTGTTGATCTCAAGTAAATTCCCAGCTATTATCCCTGCCAAAAACCCCAGCAGCTGCAGGAGTTTGCTCTCCCTCTGTCACACTGTCGGAACCTTGGCTGTTTTGTTGCTCAAAATCCCTTGCTAGAGAACACAAGTGTAGAAAATCTGGTAGCATGAGTCCAAAAACATGGTGGCACCTGTCCTGTGAGACACCAGGAACTCCTCTGGGTCTGTAAACAGTCTGTTCACAAAGGGGCCATGGATAAAAGTTTGGCTGTATCAATGAATTAGGATCATTTCCAAGGACTGTACTGTATAGGAATGATTTTTCTTTCTAGTACAAAAGGAGAAATAACAGCTTCAGTGCTGTTTTTAAATGTACTAAAGCTTTTGTTAACAGCCAGACTTTAATCTGTGCACTGCACACAGGGCTCATGCTGGCTGTGGCTGCTGGTATTAAATAACCTTCCTGAGCCATGTGTGAAACTCAAGTGGTTTTTGTTTTCTCTTAAAGTAGTTTATCAATCACTGCAAGGCTTTGCTTACTGATTTTGTAGACGAGGAAATGAGGGCATGGCTGGTCCCAGTTTGTGCTGCGAACAGCTGCAGTGCAAACTGTTTGAACTCCAACAGCTGGCTGGGAAAAGAAAATTTAAAAAATCATAATTCTGGTTGCCTTTTGGAAGCTGTTGCCAAAGCCATGACATGCAGCCCCTCTCCTGTGCTCCCCTTGGTATGACAGGCACTGGGACATGAAATCCAGTCCTCACTGCGCTTCTGCTTGTGCTGAGGTTTCTCCATAAACTTGTTTTCCTGTTGTTGCTGTCCCTGCTGCCCTCTTGGGACACTTTGGGAAGGCTCTGAGGGCTGTGCCAGGGCCCTGTGCCAGCCTGGTGTGGCAGCTGGCACAGTGTGGACACAACCTTGAATCACAGCTCAGGGCTGGTTTAGGAAGTTGCTCCCAGTGGTTTCCCTGCTCATGGAAACTGGGAATGACCACAGGGTGTTTCTCTGCTGGTCTGAGGGGCAGCTCTGAGTTCCCCAGCCCTTGGTGGTATGAGAGCATCCCTGCTTTGCCCTGCCAAGGCCAGGCAGCTTTTCCTACGTGGGGTGGAGGAGACCTCCATGTTTTTTGTCATGTCCTGAGTGAGACAGGCAGGATGTGGGCTCAGCCATGGCACAGCCTGAGTGGTGACTGTGCCAGGCCAGACTCTGTGTCCCCAGGAGTGAGAGTCATTGCTGGCCACATTTTTCTCCTGCATGTTAATCCCAAATGTTGTGCTTGTAAGATCTGGTGTGACAGAACTTTCCCAGGATGACTTGGTTTTCTTCTGGGAATAGACTTATTTTTGGAGAACTCTGTTTTAGGATGTGGTCTTATTTATAAGCTTTTCAATAACATGAGCAACTTAGAGGAAAACACAGAATACTCTTGGAAAAGTATCTTAATTTATGTTGTGGCCTCTTGGTCTTGCAGTGGTTTCTGTTCTGAGTTAACTGTATCCATTCACAGCAAAGTATTCCCATAAAAATCTTCACACTTGACAAAACAACTAAACGGTTGACATTCAGCCTTCAAGGCTCAGCAATATGACAGTAGTGAAATGTTCTTTGGGATTTTGGATTAAAGAAGCCAAATCAATACTGAGGTAACATCAAAGGCACAAGGCAGGAGCTAAACCCTGACACTGCTACAAGTGATGCCTGCTGGGCTGGGACTGAGCCCAAATCCAAATCCTTGCTCACTTCTCAAGAGTTAGTTCTAGAGCCCTGTAAGAGGAGCTGGTTGTTTCTTTGAAATAAAATAGGAGCCCAGAGTGACCTGAATAAACCCTGCCCTGTCTTGTCCCCGTGGCATCTGTGTGGATTTTGCAGGGTGAGTCACTGTCCCTTATCTGCTTTGTACCAGGGGACACTGTGGTCTCTGAAAGTCTTGTTCCCTGACTATGCTTTTGCTCAGGGAGTTGCCTGGAAAAGTGCCTTGAGAGAAAATCCCACCAGAAGTAGGAAGCTTGACTCTATTTCAGACTGCTTTTTTTTTTTTTTTCAGGGAGTAGAATCCCTGAATGATTTTCTTGAGTGTGACCAAATGAGCTGCTCTGGAGCAAAAGGCAATTGGACATGTCCTCCAGGGCTCCTTCCCAAACACTGGGAGAGGAAACTGAGAGTCACAGAATCATTTAGGTTGGGAAAGCCCTTTTAAGGTCCAACTGTTCACCCAGCACTGCCATGCCCCCAAATGTCACTTCAACACATCATTTAAATCCCTTCAGGGACTGTGATTCAGCTTGGTAGGGTTTCTTCTCCTTCCTGCCCTGATTTTTCCACTCTTCAGTGTCCAGTGTAGGAGGGTGAGGACTCAGAGTTTGTCTGAGCTGTCTTGCAGTGCCACTGAGTCTGAGTACCACTGTGATAAGATTTGAGATTTTTATCTTGTCTGCCTTGTTAAGGAATTGGGAAGCTGTGCTTGGGTAAGTCCAGCACAAGAAAGCAGAGTCCACATCAGTGAGGAGTCAGCCAAGAATGATGCTGAACTTGGCACAGCCCAGCTGGGGCCCAGCTGGGTGTGGGGGGTACGAGAAAGCCCCAGCTCCCAGGATTTCTTGGACAGGGAGATGGAGGGTCCAGCCTCCAGTAACAAAACCCCAGAGACTAGACTTGAGTCATTAAATGAGCAAAAAAATTAGTTTTTTTTCTGAGGAAAGAGCAGTCTCTTTTCAGGTGGGGTTCCCTGTTTTTCCAAATACAGTCCAGGGTGCCACCTGTTTCCCCTGACAGAAATGGTGAAAGATTGGGAGTTCAGGTTTGGGAATTATGGGATGGAGTCAGTTATATGTTCACATTCCAGAGTGGACAGAACTGAAATTTTGTGGTACTGCTTGTCCTGGAGAAAGGGAACCCCTGTGAACCAGCCCAGCTTTGCTTCTCCTAAATGTTTAGTAATTACATTTATTTCTATTCTATAAGTGTTTCTGGAACCCTGTGTGTTTTTCTTCGAGGAATGAACACAGCTGCTGACAAACATTGCTTGTTTTTTTAGGTTAAAAAAGTCACTTCCCAACCAAATATTTCCTTTGTCTTATTGGCTCTTTTTCAGCCACACAGGCAAGTTAAATTATTCTGAGTAGTCTTTTGTTCTGGAGACACACAGGACGTTATTACCTAACTTTGAACCCAGCTTATCCCATCGGATATCTTTTTTTAAAAGCAAGGAGGAGGGGAATACTAAATCACACTGTGCAGAGGGGTCCGTCTGCTTGTTTTGGCATGAAAGGAGCTTTTTTTAGGATGCATCTCCAGCTAGAAGTCAGCTCCCTTGGGCTTTTCTTGTCTTGTATTGGCTGTTGCTGTCCTGCAGGAAGGCATTTCAGGGATTTAGCTGTAGGCACCTGGTTTGTGCATCCCTCATCCCAAAAGCGCCTTGGGACAGAGGCTCTGTTTGTCTGCTCTCCCTGGGCAGGGGTTACAGCACAAGCAGAGTGTGGCTTCCCCAAGGGCCTTTGGGGACTTTCAGGGGCTTCCCAGGTGTGTGTAGGATGTGTGAGTGTGGGTCTGCCCTGCCCAGGCCTCCCCAAACCTGAGTTATTTGCATGTCCTGGAGTCGTGCTCGGCGCTTCCTCCTGGCTCAGACGCCGCGATCCCAATCGGCTGCGAGGGACAGGATGTCAGAGGCAGAGTTCATTAATCCTCTCAGGGTGCAATTACTCCTTGGCTCTTGGGAGTGAGAGGTTTTTGTGTGTCCCAAGAACTCATATCCTGAGGAGAGGATAATCAAGGCAGCTCCTTTTGGCAGTGTTTCCAAAATGGCTTCTAGCTCGGGTTACAGTTGATAGGGGTTTTAATTTATGGGATTATCTGATCTCTTGCTTTAGAAACAAGATGGTGGAGATAGATGCATTTATTGTCCATATTCTTTGGGCATTTTCTTGTTTCATTTGATTGTGTGATGATACAATATAAGGATACGAGGAACTTTATTACATAAAGCCTTTTCATCTGTCTCCTAAATGCTTCCTTTTTCACAGCCACTCTTATTCCTAGTTCACTTGGAATACCTTGTTTCCAGTGGTAGCTCTCTGCTAAAACCTCTAAAGTGACTTCCCTCACTCCCAGTTCAAAGGGTGTTCACTGTCATTTTCACATTTAGGGAGACAATTAGGTTTTGCCTCAGCCTAAGTGTGATTTAAATGGCTTTGAGGAAAGCAGTGGCTGCCTCTTACTGCAAAAACTAAACCAAGAAAGTTTTCTTAGAACAGGCTGATATTCACTTGAAAAATTCTAAAGCCTCAAATAGATTCAAATAATTTTACATTCTGTCTTAAAGGCTTTGCAATTCCCTTGAGTATCCTCAATGCCCATTTTGACAGAGCAAACATAAATTATGGATATTCTGGCTCTTGTTTTTCCTGGTGGGCTTCTTGCCTGACCTTTCAGCGCACACGAAGCACATCCTGTATGTTAACTTCCTCCAGATATTTTTTTGGTGTGTTTCAAGAGATAACCAGCGTGCCCAGGCCCTGTTTAATGCATCATTCCTTGGTGAGGCTTGTCTGTGGCTCCTTTTCCTGCAGTGTCTCTGTGCTGTGATGCTGTTTTCCCCCCCAGGTTACCTGATCATGACGGACGACTGGTTCTCCGAGTACGTGTATGAGGTGGTGGTGGACAAGAAGCACGTGCCCGAGGAGATCCTGGCCGTGATGCAGCAGGAGCCCATTGTCCTGCCAGCCTGGGACCCCATGGGGGCTTTGGCCAAGTGAAGCATTTGGCTCCTCGTGGCCACCAGAAGTAGCTGCAATAGAGAATTCCAGTGGTCGGAAGCCATAGCCAAATGATAACGAGACCGAGCCCTCGGCCTGGTCCCTATTCCTGAAATGTAAGTTAAGGATCCTTGGAAAATAGCGCTTCACTGATCTGAGCACTCAGACAGGCTGCTCCAAAACTCAAAAGGGAAAAGGAAAAAATTCAGAAGGAAAGCAGATGATAAGTGCTGTCAATGGCAGTTTGATTTTATATTAAAATTTTAATGCAAATCAGCGTAGTAATGTAGTAAAATTATCTTGACTGGTGTTTTCCCTAGAGAAAAAATGGGCATTAAAGGCCCTTTAGTTAATTAACAGTTAGGTGACAGTTAGAGCAAACATATTGAGATAATTAACCAATTATGGTCTGACTTGTCCTATAAAAGAACTCCCCCAAAAGTATTTTATATATTTACATTTTTAGTCTTGCTGAAGTTTTGGAGGGGACATATGAATTGGAACTGCTAAAAATGACCTTTAGAAAATTTTCTCTTCCAGCAGATTTGAGGAAGGGGATATGTTTCCTTGAGGTATCCAGTTCCACTTGGTTTTATTCTTCCATTATTGAGCTGGGACTGGATAACTCTCCCAAGGGCCAGTGCTATGTCTGTGTGCACAGGAGCGCTATTTTTCAGTTATTTTAGCAAGAACAACCATAAATATTCACAGGTGGAGTTAGTGTCATGCTCAACAGAAAAACCAACATTTTAATTGCTGCATTTTATTTGGTTGTTTTAAAAAACAAGATGGTGCTATGAAGCTTTTGAATAAACACTTTCTAAAGTGACTGGGACAATTCTGGTTTCTTTTTTTTTAAAGAGGTGCATGGGGAGCTGGTGGAATGGCAAGATGTTGGTGAGCTGCACTGAGGGTGTGGTGCCTCCATCACAGACCTTAAACAGAGATGTCAGAAATGGCACTGGTGGAGCTGATCCTGCTTTGGGCAGGGGGATGGAGCAGATGATCCTTCAGGGACCCTTTTGGGGTCTCATGCACAGCCTCCACTTAGTGCTGTCACTTGAGTGAAGGCAAGAAAACAGTTCTTGTGCTCCCTGGTGGCTCTGACACAGAGCCAGAGCTCTTGGAAAGCTGTGCTATGCACAATATTTTCATTATGACTAATGCATGTGTTGTTTTGGGGGCTTTTTCCTCTTCCAAAAGGTCAGTAATTTTAGTCCTTCAAGATCTTTCTACTTAAGACTTTAACACCAGTTCATCTGTTTCCTCTGTCCTATCTATGAATATGATATCAGCCAAGGAGAATGAACTATTTCTCTAGAGTTTAACTAACATTTTTGTTGCTAGTGGTAGCACTGATGAGGATTGAGCTTGATAAACTCAAAACTGATTCCAAGCCAGTTTTTGTTGGTTTCAGTATTTTAAAGTATTGTCCAGCCTGTGCTTATCTCCCCAGTTCTTGCCCAGATATTTCCCTGTACACTTTATACAATAGTATTGTGGGTTTTTTCCTTTCCTTCAAATGAGCAGAGAAAATCCACATGGCTGAAACACATTATGGGGAATGAAGCCAATCTGGCAGCAGCCCTTCTGCCTTCATGCCCTGCAATTTTTAAAGTTCTTTCCGAGGTGGAGTTGGGATGGGGAGGGGGAGAATGCAGATGCCAAGGTGAGAGCTGTGGTTTTTCCTCTGGGGGCAGCTGAACAAAGTGTTCTGAGGTTTGTGCTGGTGCCAAGTCAAGGCTACTCCTCTGCCTGTGGGAGAAGAGCCATGGAAACTTTGGTAAGGATTGGTACCTGCAGGCTCTTGTTATCCATAAACACCTTACAGGTCAATGGAGTTGTTTTTAACCTGTAGTTTGAAATGTAGGTAAAATCTGTGGATGAAATGATGCCCCATGAACTGATTCCCTGCTGAGGTGACTTTCACTGGGTCACTCTGGCCTTTTGTCCTGAGGGAAAGGTCACTGATGAGATCAGCAGCCCTCAGATAAGGCTGGAAACAACAGAGGAGTGATGGAGCTGCCATGTGCTCCCTCCTGAGCCTGAGGAAGTTCTCAGGGTCCTGCACAGCACCAGGCACAGCTGGATCCAAGGAGAGTCTCAGCCTCTTCCCAGGTGTGTGGGAGACACTTCACAGCCGGGGATTGTTCCCAATGAATTGTTCCAGCACTTCTCCAGAGTGTGTGCTGGAGGAACAGGCCACTTAACCCCTGTCAGTTCACAGGAAGTGGTTCAGAGGTGATAAAAAAATTAAACTTTCCAAGGGATGGAATAGAAATAATGTTGGGAATAAGCTTGGCTTGCTGCTTTGTTGTCACACAGCAAAGAAAGCTCTATGTACTGCAAATCCAGAGTATGAAAAAATAAACATACAGCTGCTAAAAAGATGGCTAGAATAAAAAAGCAATTAGTGCCCACTGTATTTAAGTCCTAATTTTTGCCTTAGTTTATATATATATGTGTGTGTGTATATATAATCTTTGCAAAGCCTTACCTTTAGACTGCTAAAGGAACCAGCTGACTGAATAGTTTCCTTTTCCAGTTTGTCAACAAAACCATGCAGTTTTCATGTGAGAATTCAAAGACAGTTCCCCTGACAGGTGGCAAATATTGACAGATGATATTATGAAAGTCAACTCTCTCAGATTTAATCAAGTGGCAGAAAATAACAATTCCTAATGAATTGGAACTGAGGAGAGGTTGTGTGTAGTGGTGGTTTGTGGGTTCTAGGAATCAGATTTCCCCACTGGAATGTGCTTTTAAAACAGTTGTAGTGGAAATAACAAAACCTTTCCAAAACTCATCCAACTCCCAGATGTGCATCCCAGCAGAGTGTGGAAAATAGCAGGGAAGGATAATCAGAATTTCTTTTATCCCAAAGCCAATTGTAATAGCTTCTACATGTAGTCTGATTGCTAACTAAGGAAAGATGGGAACAAACAAATATTGCAGGATTTGTTTGGTTTGTGTTATTTGGAAAATTGTTCCAATCCTTTTATTGGCAGTGAATCAGAGATACTTGCAGAGCCATCACTGATCTTACAGTACAGTTGGTATTACTTTTGTGAGGTCATTTGAGTGATAATTCCGATCCTTGTGCTGGAATCTGCAGCTGCTTTATCTGTGTGTCTTGTATCAAGTCCATTTTCTTTCTCTTTTCTTCATACTTTCCCTAAATCATCAGAATTTCACTCACCAATGCCCAGATTTCATGAGATTCTGGAGCTGGCTCAGTACTGCCCTTGAAAGATTTTCCCTTATGAGATAACCAGGGTGTCCTGAGGTTAAGGGGTTTTGCCTGAAATCTCCAGTTTGTTATTTCTATTATGTCCCAAAGGCTCCAGACTGTTTGGCAAGAAATTCAAAGCAAAAAAATCCAACAAGAAAACCAAAACCCAGTAACTGCTGCAGAAGACAATAATGAAAAGAACACCTGAACAAAATGGTCTGGGTAAGGCATAAAAGAACGTACTCAAAGCAGAGACTGACATGGAGAAAAACCTCAGACAAAGGTCACAATCCCCCTAAAAGTTTTAAAAACCCAAGATATAATTATGTGATGACCAGAGGGACTCTCAGTAGAGAGAATTTATTTCTCGTAAGAGAATAGAAAAAGTGAGTTTGGAAAACCCCTTTCAGTCTCTCAGCAGTAATGAGCTGGAAATCTGTTTGGAAAGTAAAGGTGCAGATTCCTTGTGCCATCTATTCTCCCAAGAAAGGAAAAAATCCTCTCCAGAGCACAGGGTCTGATCCACAGCTGGATATTTGCACATTAAAACACTGTGCTGTGACCTCCAGAAAGGTTTAGTGAGGGAGGCACGGCAGAATCTCTCCTTGCAAACCGTCTGGAAAGGGACAAAACAGAGGGAAGGCTGTGGAGGAATACTGGGGGCAAGGACAAACTGGTGGGGGTTTTCCTGCCTGCAGCCAGTGGAGATGAGCACATACAATCCCGATTAGTTTGGAAAGCAGGACACAGGAGGGAAATCCAGCCCGGCAGACAGGACGTGGATGTTGCTATTTGCACTAAAAGATCAATGAATTTCTAAAGCAAGTGAAGGAAAAAAGCTCAGTTTGACCAAACATCCTTGACGCAGTGCCCAGGGGAGTTAATGGGAAACAAATCTGATTTCAGGACGTGTCTGTCCCTCGTGTGTGTAACTGCAGTGCCTGAGCTCTCCTTGAGATGGTGCAGGTGCCTCGCCCTGCCAGGGACAGGGACAGCAGAGGAAAGTGCAAATTACAGCTCTTCAGTTTTGAGTTTATTTTCTTTTCAATTGTTTTGAAGAAGTCTCTGAAAACTGGCAACTGCTTACAGCTGCTGCTCCAACAATCAGCTACTCTTACTGGCCCCTATTCTGCTTTTCCACCTAGTTGTTTTTTTTTTTCCTTCCTAAATCTGCCACCTAAACTATGGCATTGACCTGTGATTTATGAATTTTTATAAACAAGTGGTGAAGTGCAGGAATGAAGAAATCCTGGATGAAAAACACTGGAGAAAAAAAAAAAAGTGTTAGAAGTGGAGTGAGGTATTTGGAGTAGTGGTGGGAAGAAAGGAAATAATTTGTTGAGCTCATTGAGGCAGCAAAATGCTTGTAAAGAATTTCTGCTTCAAGCTTTAAAACAAAACCAAACCTTATTTCTTTATTAAAATAATGCAACTATTCAGCATTATTGAAAAGAAATTATTCTTTTATTGTGATAATATCCCAGTCCTTCCTATCCTCCTGTATAGGAGATACAGAGACACCTATAAATTTATAATTTATATGAGTGACTCCCTCAAAACTTTGTTGTGTCCATCCTCGCCCCCATCCTGTTATTTACGACAACATCCAGCAAAGCTGTCCCTTCCCAGGAAAGCTCCCCTTTCCTTCTGGCTCTGCCTTCATTGGATCCTGCTCGCCCGAACATATCAGAGCAGGCAAATGTAGCCACCCACCTCTAGGAGGAAAACTGAGCTGCAGCCCTGGTGAAACACAAAGTTTATTCGACTAAAGTGACGCAAAAAATTCTTAAAGAGCTCTTTGGCAGCAGATTATCTGGAAATCAGACCATGTGAGGGGGACTGGTGTACAAAAAGCTGCCCAGGATGCTGAGTTGCCCACAAGGCTGAGCTGCCCAGGCTGAGGTAAATGTGGGTGAAGGGGACTCGAGCGTGGATCTCTCCAAGGGCAGCGCTTCAGACCGACCCCAAACACAGGTAACTTTATAATTTTCTCTTTGCACAGCGGTGTCTGCAGCACTTCTATGAAATTCAGACAGACACAGAGACAGCTGCTCCTCAGAGCTGCACCCCCTGCAGCAGGAACAGGCGCTGGAGTTTCATTAACTTTCCCTCCTCGTTGCCTCTTTCCACTTCGGTTATAAAATCTGAAATATGAATAGCAAGCTACAATCTCTACTCTCAGTTTTGTTTGTTTCTAAATCAGCTTTGAGGTCTATGACAATTTCTAAAACAACGTCCATCCAGCAAAGCTTTGAGGGCAAAAAAAGATACATTGATTTTTGTTTTAGTTTTCCTTGGGTTTGTAAAACTTTTAGTGCCTTTTATGTTATTTCTTTTCTGCTGTTCCATGCTCTGCTCTGTCACGTTCAGGCACTTGTCCAGCAGTTATGAATGTCAGGAGTCAAATGCCTGTAGCAGAACATGTTCTGACAGTCTAAACTTGAAGAGTTTTGGCAACCCACATAACTGCATTACAGATGTAAAGTTATTTAAAGCTTACAAAACAGCATTAAACTGTAAGGAAAAAATGAAGGAAAGCAACAGAATCCAAAGGCAGAATAAGAAAAAATATGCAATTTTGGCAGTTATTTATTTTGAAAGAGTGAAGTGAGCTTTATTAGCCATATTAAATTGTATTTTAAAAGGTAAATGGTTCCAGCACAGTAAATTATTGAACTCAATGGGACAGATTTATTGCAAGTAAAAAATCTGAAGAGCATGTCCTATGTATTTATAGTCAATCATGTTTACTGAAACCAACTGGTTTGCTGGGTTAGTTTGCTAAGAAATATAGAGTTTAATTAAGGAATGCAATGCAACTGAATATATAAATAGGCAAGGAAAACATGTTTTGATATGTTAAGAAAGCCTGGGGGAAAAGGGATCAGACATTTAATGGATGTGGATTCTTGAAAATGTTGTGGCATTTTTTAAATGTGAATTGTCAGACATTTACCAGGGAAGGGCTCAAACACTTGAGCTGCATCTTCTGGTGATTTTGATGATGAATTTACCAGAATTTTCTTGGAGAATACTTTGCAAATTTCTCATATAGCAAGTGACTGTTGTGACCATTGTCTAATTGGACAGGGTGATGAATTTCAGACAATTAAATTAAGAAAAACTGCCCTGAAAGTAGAATGTAATAACAATCCAAAATTATTCCCACACATGGAAATGTGCAGTGTGTTTAAGTCCTTTCTTGCTTTCCTCCATGGAAATATAAATTGCCGAGTTTTCATTAGTAACAGCCTAAAGAAATATTAATTCTGTGTCCTGATCTCTTCCCGATGCTCGTATTTGAACTCTTTTCCCCACCTGTGTGTTTGCAGCTCTGTATCTTACAGAACTGATAAAAATACAATGAGACCTGCCTGTGGGATAAATGTTTCATAAAGAACTTGTGCAGAACTTGGAGCCCGAATTCAGGGCTGTAATTTGGAGACAGCCATTAACAAATCCCCTTCAGAGAAACATCATCTGTTACCAAGGGGTGATGCTCCATTTATTTAGTGGTGTTTGCTGCGTTATGGCCCTTCCTTCAAGTTTATATAAATAACTGGAGGAAGAATACAAAAGCAATATCATCCCCTCCAAGCTTATCTGTTTCCTTGCACTACACACAGACACTCTGAGCCAAAAAAAAAAATGCATTTCCCCTCCTCCCTGTTCTTTAAACGACTGACATCAGTTTGGCAGCATTCTCACTACACTACAGTGCCTGACTTCTCAACAGAATTGTAAAGGTAAAAATCTCTCTTTCCTGATGACTTTTTAATTTCAGACTGAGACACAGACAAGGTTGTGACATAAAACTCCCAGTGCAGGTTTATATTTCCCTCAAACTGCTCACTCTTTTCCCATCTCACCCATGTTTAGCCTTATCTGGGAATACAGGAGTTAACCTCTCCTTGTGCCACTCTTTGGGAAGCAGCTTTTGACTCTCCCAGGAGTGCTATTGTCTCACCAGCAGGACTTGCTCAGTTCACTCTCCTTCACTAGGAATGTGAGAGAGCCCTTGGAGCCCTGCAAACATCCATACAAAGGGTTTATTTTGTCACCTACATGCTCAAAGTTTCCTCTTAAAATACTCCCAGGTCACAGTGCTGTGCCAAAGCACCCAGCTTTTGTAACATTTAAATCACTGGCACTGGGATCAAACCTGTCACAATTCATGGGACAATTAATTTCAGTGGGTTTTGATCACTCTTTATCAAAATCCTATTTTGATTCTTTTCAACTAGAAAATAATTTCTAAAAAAAATTTCCTGAATAAACCATTTTTCTGTTGTGGAGGGATGGTCTAGATATCAGCTTAGATCTGCTTTACACCTGCTGTCCCAATTCTGTGGCTCCCAAGTATTTATGATTATCAGGTTTTGAAATCTGAAATACAAACTGTCATACTTGCTAATGAGCTAACAGGAAAGGACATTCTGGGTACTCATTTTTTATAGAAATCAGTAAAAGTGAACACATTCAACATCAAAAGGCACTAATTCTTTTTAGCAATATGAACCTAAATATGACTTGTGTATGACACACAGCAGGTAACATTCATTGTTATTGAGAGAAATGTAATTCAATTGGCTGAAATTTCTAATTTTTAAGAAGTCCTCACAGTATGGGGACATGTATTCCATGATACTTTGATCTAAGGGCTGCTCCTGACCTGTGCAAACTGAGAGGAAAATCACGAAACCTCTCTGGCTCGTTTGTGTCTCAGAGGTGAGAACAGGTGTAGCCCTGTCCTGCCCGGGGTGAGTGATTCCTATCTTGTCATACAAACGTCTCGCTTGATATTTGAGATAAAAGTAATGTCCTTGGACTCTCTCCATTTGTGCACAAACTGCCTGGGTGAGCTGCAAGGTGTCCTGTGAGTCAGGCAGCTGTAACTTTAACCACCTTAAATTCTTTGTTATAAATGTGAGATTCAGGTCAAGTTAACAGGAATCATCCCAGGGTTTGATTCTGTTTGCCAACACCCTGGGCTGGGTCTTGATGTTTAAAGTGCAATTCCCTGCAAGTGCCGGCATGTGATGGGATGGAGGCAGCAGGGAGGATGGAGGAGCAGTGGGAGGGAAGGTGGGACCTGAGGTTTCCTGTAGCCCAGCGATTGCTGCTTCGCCACTTCCACAGAATTAGCACACGAAATAAGAACATCGTCTGTGTGAAGTGAAATTCATACAAACCCACAAATTTTGCGACTGTGAGAGTTAGAATGGGAGGCACAGGGAAGGCACCGCAGCCCCACCTCAATCTCAGCAGCCTCGCAGCATCTGCTCTTTGTTGCACATTAAAAGCCAATTCCTCCTCTAAAAAGTGCCGGGAGCAGGAAAACCCCGTTGAGGTAGTGCTGGGAAGAGTTGTTTACTCCGTGGCAGAGGAAAGGCGAGGGATTCCCGCACTGCCAGGAGAGGTCACTGCGAGCCTCCAGGAATAAACAGGAGATGCTCCATCACCGGAGCGGGAGGACCCGGGCTCCAGGCCAGGGATGCTCCTCGAGGATTGCTCTGCAACCGGCGAAAGAGCCGGATCTGTGCATCAAAGAACATGCAGGGATTTTACATCTGCACTGTCGGTTCAAGTTCATCTCCGTGTGGGAGATAGATAAATAGAATTTAATTAATGTTTGGCCGATGTGAACTGCGTTGGTGGCTGCAGCCAAGCGTGTGGAAACACATGTCCTCAATTATCCATCCAAATGTTTTCATCAGAGCTGGAATAGCTGTGGACGACTCCAGGGTGACTCCTCTTTAGTCACCCTTTGCTCAGGGAGGGTGACATTCTCAGGGCTGGCACCTTCCACGTGCTCTTGGATGGAGCTGCCCTGCAGAACAGCCCCAGCACAGGGCACCAGGGCCTCCCAGAGGAGCAAAGTCACGTCTGCCAAACACAGATCAAAAGGAAAACCAAAGCACAGAGCTCTGTCTTCTTCTCTTTTTTATCTCCACTTTTTCTCTGGCAGGTAATTAGGGGTGATAAGGAGCCAAGGTGCAGTTATGTAACAGCAACCTTTGTGACAGCCCAGATTGAAAATAGGTAATAAACTGTTATTTCTGAGATCACTGCTGTCAGCATTTGAGCACCTGAGTTAGGGATTTGTGCAGAGAAGAAGTGGAGGCTGAGGTAGGCAAAATCCTTCACTATGGGGGTCATTTTTCCCTGGATATCTCCCCTGGTGTTTGAGTATATTTCCCAACTCCAAGAGCTCTCTCTGCAGCTCTTTACACTCTTTGTAGTGCTCACAGTGCCTTCAATTCATTTTTTTTTCTTGATTTGTAGCAAAGCAAAGAAAAATGTACATTCTCCCACAGTTTTTTATGATGTAATAAAATAATCTGAAACTGTTCTGTTTGCATGTGCCAACTATGCCCCTGTGAACTTCATCACTCCAGAGATTTCCCAGGATGGCTGATGAACTGCAATTCTTGTTCAGAAAGAAACAGTTCAGATTTCAGCTGAAATTTTACATATTTGAGGCTCAAACGACTGAAAATTCTACCGAAGTATTTCAAATAATGTGATTTTTTTGTCCTGTGGTGTGAAGAACAGGAGGTGTTTAGGTCTGGATGGACAATGACCCTGGTGGTCACAGATCTTGGAACACTCTTTGACCTCCCCTCAGTAAAGAAAGCACTGAAAAATGTGCAGAAATAAAGTGTTCTACAAACACAGTGAGAGTTTAAGCCTCAGGTATGGAAAAATCAGTCCCATGAGATAATGCAGTTAAATCAACATCCTTTACTGCGTTCCCATTTATGAGTGAGAGGTGTAAAGTCCAGAAGGGCTCAGGTTACTTTTCCATACTCCCACCTGGTATTTACCATGCCCTATACAAGGGGAGGATTGGCTGTGGCCTTCCCTTGGATTTCTATGTGGTCACCAGGGCTGCTTCCATCTCCACAACCTCTTTTGGGACATTTGGAAGGGTTTGGACTCCAGAGGCATTCAGGTTTTATAGTCCTGCAGGTAAAAGAGAATCTCCTGTTCTTTGCCCTGGTGTTTTTCTCTGGAACTCTGAAGATATTTCAATCTTTGTGGATGATTAATTAACGGCAGCAAAGCACTTGCTCATGTAAGAATTCACATTAATGATGCGCTGCATGCTGTATGACAAAAAAAGATTATTTGGGTAGAGACAGAATGTAAGCCTGGAGAACTAAAGATTTCTGAAAGTTACATGCAACATTTTCAAGTGACTTTTATCTCAAAGCCATGCTCCTGTTTGCTCTGCAGCTCAGTAACTTTGCTTCTCTTTCTGCTTGCACTGGGAAATGTTTAGAAAAGGTTTAACGAACTGTCTTTGCAAAAGGTGGAAAGCTGGGAAAAAATCCAGTTTTAATAGCTCTGATAATCAGCAAATTCTAGAAATAAGCAAATTCTGTCCCTTCTCTGCTTTAGTTTTTCCTGCAGTCGAAAGTGAAATAATGCTTATTTTTTTCTGCTAGGATGTGACAATGACAGTTGCTACCATGATAAAATGCTTTGAAAAGAAAAAATCAGGTGTAATTAAAGTGATTTGATCTTGGCATGCTGTAGGTTGTGTGTATCTTTGCTAGCAATAAAGCAGGGTTACTGCTCTGGGGAATTTACAGCACAGGGGATCAGCTTCTGTTCCAAGGTTTTGTTGGGTAAAGGCAGCTGGGTGTTTACATTACCTGAACAGATCAGCAGAAAACAAAACATAACCTGCTCACAGAATCACAGCTCCTTCTCTGTTATCTTTGTTCTGCAGGAAAAGTTAATTGTGTTATACTTTATTTCAGGATGGTTTATTTCCCTTGGATTCTGTTTTTAGCACATGAAAAGGGCAGAGAACCCAGGGATCCTCCCAGTGCCTGTTTTTTTGCTGGCAGTGGGCAGGAGCACAGGAATAGTGCCCACCACCCTTCCCAGGGCTGGAACCATGGTGTCAGCAGATCCAAACAGAATGGAAGATGCTTTTATTTGCCCAGGGAGTCAGATAAAAACGGGGACAAGTTTTGTCCTTTACACTCACACGTTAGCTCTAAATGAGAGGAATCGAATTGAAGTTTATGACCTGTTCTTCTTGTTACTAGTGTTGACTGAGCATCAAAAGTAGGTTGATGCAAAACCACTGGGATTTAAATATTTTTCTAAAGTTTCATTTAAGCCTCCTACATCTGCTGCTAAACAGAGCTGTGGGATTTCTGAAGAAAGGTGGTCATGAAATGTGATTTTTATATCCATGATTATCTCATATTTATTTAATGAATTCTTTTTCCTTCATACCTGGTGAATCCAGAAATTGCCACAAGATGAGTGGATGAGTCACAGGATGAACTTTGGAAAATGAAAATAAAAGTCCCACTAAGCTCTGCCCTCAGTTTGCAAACTAGGAGTCCAGATAGGAGGAGAGGAGAAGGTGATACCAGAAGACAGCAGGACTGTGACTGGGTATGAGGTGTCCAGCAATGCACAAAGTCCAGCAGAGCCTCCTGAGAGGGTGTGATCCAGGTACACCGGGTTCTGCTGTCAGAGGATGATTTCTTTCTGCTTTTCTCTGGACAAAATCCCAGATTATCTGCGCCGTGATTCACGTTACATGCTGTGATGGTTAATTACCTCTGTATTTTAATCACAGAATCTGCTGGCTGTAACTTGAAAATTACCATTACCAGTAAACCTTGTAATGGATTTTCAACTCTTTTTCATGTCTTAGATGGTGCTTGTGCCTTCAGTCTGATGGATTTAAGTATGGAAGAGGAATTCTAAAAGTGCTGGGAATAAAGGTGTGGGAAGACAAACCCCGAAGGGACCCTGTGGTGCTGCCTGTCTGCCAGTGACCAGAACAAATCTCAGAAAAAAAATGGAAAAAAAGGCCACAAGCAATGAGACAGAGCCCCTGACTTCCAAGAATGATGTCTCAGACTGTAGCAAAGGAGAAGATTGTAAAGAGAATGGACTTCTGGTCAGGAACCCTAAATCTGCCCTACGGCTGGTGGAGGATGGCAACAAAGTCCACCCCAGCCAGGGGGATAAAGGGGAGGCAGCTCAGATCTCCAATGGTTATTCAGGGGTTCAGAGCTCAGGTCCCTGCAATGGAGAGGTGGAGGATGCTCAGGGCACGGCCCCAGCAGCCACCACCACCACCACAACCACCACATCCACCACCTGTGGGGCTGAAGCTCAGCAGCAGCTGATGGAGCTGGAGGACAGGGAGACCTGGAGTAAAAAAATTGACTTTCTCCTCTCCGTCATTGGATATGCAGTGGATCTGGGAAATGTGTGGAGATTTCCTTACATCTGCTATCAAAATGGAGGAGGTCAGTGCCCACTCCTGTTCATTGTTCCTTAATGCTGAATTTCTTGGTTTATAAATGGATGATTTAGTGGCTTTTAAGATATCATGTATAACAAATGACCAAGGAGAAATCATTCACTGAAAAACCTAAATATTGGAATAGGATAATGACAGAAAAGCTGTTTAGCACAGCACAACTAGAAGCTGAGAACCAGGTAGGTGCAGACCCACACTCCAACACTTCAACCCCTTTCCCAAGGAGCATTTTAAAATCTGATAAACCAACATGTCTAAACCAACTCATGAGGAAAGCTGGGTCTTTGATTCACTGACATAAGAGACAAAATATAAATCTAAAATCTAATCAAGGAGATCTTAGAAAGGACTTTTGTCTCTCTGATGTAAGAAAGGCATTTTATTGGAGAAATTACTAGTTTTATCTCTAACCCATCTCACAGCTATGAGAGTCAGTGGAGTCTTGGTGAATCCTGTGTTGCAGAAATGTGAGGAATCTGGCCTGAGTTCTGCTTCTTGTTCACACTGCTGAGTAGTCACTCTTATGAGAAATCCCACAGTAATTCAGTGGTGTGTTGGCTAGGGAGGGGATATGCATTTTCCCTGTGGGATAAAAGGAACTCCTGTTTATGGAATGCTGGTACTGTTGGAGAAGTCTGTTGAGAGTTACAATCATCTGCTTTCTCTCTTGCAGGAGCATTCCTCATTCCTTACACAATCATGGCCATCTTTGGAGGGATTCCTCTCTTCTATATGGAATTAGCACTAGGACAGTACCACAGGAATGGCTGTATTTCCATTTGGAGGAAAATATGTCCTATATTCAAAGGTAACCAAGGGAAATGGAACTTTCTGAATAACTGGAAAATTTTCCTATAAAGATGACATTTTGGGAGGGAAAAAAAGAAAATCTCATAAAGCCAAGTAAGGCTTGTTCTACACAAGATTTTGGCTTTACAAAGAAAGCTTTCCTAAAATTCCAGGTACACCTGCACATGTGTGTGCATACACATACAGTATGCAACTCAAATTGACTAGATAGAGGCTGACCAATCCTAAAATTGACTAGATAGAGGCTGACCAATCCTAAAATTATAAAGAATAAAAGGAACTGTTCTAAATCCTCATTTACTCTTGTTCCCAGTGTGTAGCTCTGATCTTGTTTCTATTTACTGAGACTGCAAGATGCCTATTTCTAAATTGCAGAAATTTAGGGACACATAGAAAATATCTCTTTATAAGCATGTTCTGCCTTCATTAAGGATGTTTTGCTGGAATCAGAGTATTCCTGAAGTCACCAGAAATGCCAGTGTTCTAAAAACTTGAGAGGGTGTGTGTTCCCCCTCCAGACTGCCTGAGACAGTTACTAATGGTACTTGATGTGACAACCAATTCCTTTTCTCTTTTTTTGCTTTAAATTCACACTGATTGAATGCAATTATTTGCAATTAATTCCCTAGGAATTGGCTTTGCCATCTGTATCATAGATCTCTACGTAGCCTCCTACTACAACACCATCATGGCTTGGGCTTTTTACTACCTCATCTCCTCCTTCACGGCGGAGCTGCCCTGGACCAGCTGCACAAACCCATGGAACACAGGAAACTGCACCAACTACTTCAGCAAGGACAATGTCAGCTGGTCCCTGCACTCCACCTCTCCTGCAGAAGAATTTTATACGTAAGTGCATGTAAGTGAGGATGGTGGTGGTAGCCAGACTGCTGGGACACCAGCAAGATTTTCCTGGGAGGGCAGCAGGGCTGATTGTTGATGGCACCCTCTTCAAATCACTGGATTCTTGTAGGGGGGTGTAAGCTGAGGGTGTATGGGGGGTGGTCTGTGCTTTAGGAGCTTCTCAGTTAATGTCTGCTGTCACTTATCATCATTGGTGTACCATTAATAGAACTTTTAATTAAAATAAAATTAATCCAAAATGTCATGACTTTGAAGGCTGCTTATCAGTATCTCAAGATTCCTTGGAATGTTCAGATCACAGTATGGGACTGTTAAATGCACATTTAATGTAAGCATTTGTTTAAAAAGCATCTCTACTGTGTTTTTCTTTCCTTTTGCAGTCGCCAGATTCTGCAGGTGCACAGGTCCAATGGGCTGGATGACCTGGGGGGCATCAGCTGGCAACTGACCCTCTGCTTGTTGTTAATCTTCACCATCGTGTACTTCAGCATCTGGAAAGGGGTCAAAACATCTGGCAAGGTGAATGCAAAAGCAACACCCGTCAATTTGTCTTGAGGCAGTTCTGCCTGAGCCAATTAACTGTCAGGGGGTCAGCTCAGGTTGTTCCCATGAGAGGGATTTTGGGCTGATGTATTTGGGGAGCACTCGCTGTACAGTGACTGCTACTCTTATCCAAGCAATAAAGAACAAAAATAAGAGACACCACTGTTCTCTGGGCAGGAACAACCCTGCCAGGGAAAGGGGACAGATGTGCAAACTGCCTGTTTATAGACCTGTAGAGAAGCTCATGTGAAGATGCTATAAATGCTAAGAGATATAATATGATTAACTAATTCTTATTATCCCTGTTAACTTTCTACTCATGGCAAACGCTCTCACCATGTTCCCTCACAGGTGGTTTGGGTGACTGCCACGTTCCCTTACATCATCCTCTTCGTCCTGCTGGTGAGAGGTGCAACTTTGCCTGGGGCTTGGAGAGGTGTCGTCTACTACTTGAAACCTGACTGGCAGAAACTCCTGGCCACTGAGGTAAAAAACTTTGTAAAAGGGTAGAGATTTTTTTTTTGCTATCCACGTGTGTACCACCACAGATACATAGAACATGACTGAACAGATGTCTTAGCACAGATTTGAGAGCCTGAGTCAATGCTATTTCCATAATTATAAAGAATTTTAAAGATTAGAGTCCACCCTCAATTTAGCTTTAACTAAAGGCAGAGCTCCCATACAGTGGTTGAACAGAATGAGTGATCTGATTAGAAGAAAACAATTGACCAAATACTTTTCTACCAGGACTGACACTGACTGAGAAGCTGTGAGTGCTCCTACACTGGAACAAAATCCTTCCCCTGTGACAGTCACACTGAGCAAATTGAATTTATTAAACCTAACAAGTGGTACAGCTGCATTTTTTTGGCTTAAGGGGACAAGTACAGCCCTACAGTGTCCACAGCTGCCCCTATTTAAATAGTGCTGGTTACTGGAGCAGAAACCTCTATCTCCATCCTGTGACAAGCTTTGGCAGATGAGCCCACGGACATCAACTAAACCCTGACCCAGTAACTTATGCAAGTGCCTGTAGAGGAGGAATAAATCAGTCAGGCCTGCATACACCACCAAAATTTGAAAGGAAAGCAGGGATGAGGACAAACTGAGCTAACCAACAAACCCCAGGCCCTCCAGTATCTGATCCAGCCTTGAACTCTGTGGATGACAAGGAATCCATCAGGCTCAAGGCTGTGTTCACTTCACTGCCTGTGAAAGTGTCTGGTGAGGAGGGTGATGGAAAAAACCCAAAGCAATAAATACTACAAACATGAAGATTAAAAAATTCCAGTGTTTGCAAGTCTGCTGCTGCCCAGCTGATATGGAGAGTTTTGAATGAAGAGGAAATGAAAAGACACCAGTCTCTGATAAAGCAGCATGTCCAATAAGGAACCACATCTTCTGAAAAAGCAATAAAGGCCATTGATATTGTATTGGATGTATCTGGAGTGAGGACAGCAGATTGCAATCTGTGTGCTGGGTGATGACAGAGCTCTGCTTGGGTGATACAGGATGGCCTCACATGATGGGAGAGAATATTAGAAATGAGTTGTAATGAACTCCATGTTTCAATCAAAAGAGAATAAATGAATGAGGACTTTCACCTTCAGAAAGAGAGCTGATATTGTACTTTAGAACATTACTCATTAGGGCTGTGGCCACTTTTCAAGTACAACACGCTTTTCATAACAAGATCATCACACTTGCATCTGTCACAGCTACAACAATGCTGAATTGAGAATTGAGCCCCAAGAACCAGAACTGCATCCACACAGCCAAATGGATTTCCATAAATCCAGGAGAAGTCTACATAGCCTGGAGGACACATTGCCAAACACAGGACTATTCCACAGCACACAGAGTTTGGAGGAAGATTTGGAGGACTTCAAAATCATGGGGAGAAAGTTTTCTATACACTGCAAAACTTGTGTGAAATCGATTACAGACAATTCACTGGATTAATCTAAGATGCTGTGAGAGGTGCAACAGCCACAACAGTTCTACAACAAACATTCATGCTTCAACATCTCTCTCAACAGAGTGTCTGTTAGATCAGGACTAGGACATAGGCAGACCAGTGAAACACCTTTTTTGTAGACCTAAGTGATATTCTGAATATGCCAAACTCATTCCATTCAATCTATTTCATGTCATGTTTTTCTTGACTTTCAATATTTTTCAGGTCTGGGTGGATGCAGCAGCTCAGATTTTTTTCTCCCTGGGACCAGGTTTTGGGGTCCTGTTGGCTTATGCCAGCTACAACAAATTCCACAACAACTGCTACCAGTGAGTTCTACCTTATTCTATAAGTAAAATCAAGTTAAATAATATAGCTATGGGTATTTATGAAAAAGAAACAGGGTGAAAGGCACTAAATTGTCAGACCTGTGTATACAGGAATCAGAAGTAAGTGTAACAGAGGACCTGCAATCTAAAGCATTTCTCCTCTGTTGGCTACCTTAAAGTAAGATAATTTTTTACTAATTATAGCAAGAGGTCTAAAATGTAGAAACCTGCCACAACAAAATGGACTAAACCCCTGCCAAACCATCACACTGTAACTATTTAATATCTGTAGTTAGTTAGGGAATAACTTCACAGTCTTAAACAGAAAGGCAATTTATGGTTTTTCCTTTTTACCTGAAAAAAAAAATCAATTTCTAACTTCTAAAATAAAATTCTCAATTCTTTAATATTCACGTAGTAATTCCTATTCTTTTACAACATCAGGATACAGCCAGCATTCAATCCAGTGGCAGACTGATGTTACAGCATCTGTATGGATTTGAGAAGAAAAAGTAGTCATGGATTATTGGGGTTTTTTCCTCTTTCTTTCAAATCTGCTGCTGGTTTTTCCCTTGTATTCCTCTAGCTTTTCTAGGAGTCAGTCTAGATTGTAGACCAAGAGGTTTAAACCCTTCCTAGCAGGTGCAGATCCCCTGATGAGAGTTAGGTCTTCTGTTGCAGAGATGCTCTGGTCACCAGCACCGTGAACTGCCTGACCAGCTTTGTGTCTGGGTTTGTCATCTTCACCGTGCTGGGATACATGGCTGAGATGAGGAATGAAGATGTGTCAGAGGTTGCCAAAGACACTGGTAGGTTAACCTTTCATACGCATCTCAAACTGCTTCTAAGACAGAATATGTTTGTATTTGTGCTTCTAGATTGAGAGCAGCCCAAGTGGCGAGAAATATTTTGCATATTATTCAGGATGCTGACTTTACTGGGCACTGTTATACAGTACAGCTAAGAAACCCAGCCCATAAATCCCACAAATAAAACCCAGGTTGAAGTTTCACAGATGTGGTGGTCACTGCACGTGGCCCAGCAGCCTGGGGGGAGGAGTTTTCCCCTGGGAGACACCGTGCACAGCCTGCCCTTCCCTCAGCAGTACTGGCTAACAGTGATGCCAACTCTCTGCTCCAGGACCCAGCCTGCTCTTCATCACCTACGCAGAGGCCATTGCAAACATGCCAGCTTCCACCTTCTTTGCCATCATCTTCTTCCTGATGCTGCTCACGCTGGGGCTGGACAGCACGGTGAGTAGCCAGCAGGGGAAACCCTCGGGGCACAGCCTGACCCCCTCAGGCACCACAGAAACAGAATTATAAACATTGCACTGGCACTGCGGGGTTTGCAGCACCACATGCCTTCTCTAAGACAGATACTCCGATTTTTATCTGAACAGGTTTAAATATAATCAAGTGATTTGTCACTGTCATGCTGTGACAATTATTAAGACCCTGAAATACAAGCAAAGCCCTTGATTTATACACTCCTGGTTGAATGCAGCCTTCCAGGCTCGTTTCTTGCTTGTAAACTTACAAAGCAATTATGAAAATCTGGAGTTTTTTCCCAGAAATTGGATTTAAAATGTGGGAATTGGAGATACACTAAAAAAACTGTCATGGGAGTCTGGTTTTACAGGTGGGGAACCAGCTCCTTCCAGCAGGGCTGAACTCAGCTAATTTCACAGTCTCAGCTCATTTCTCCACATCCTGGTGCCTGTAGCCCAGGACTGTCTTTGGATGACAGTGCATTCCTACAGATACTTGAACACTAAATCTCCACCCTAAAGAATTCCAAAAAATTAGGAGGAAAGACTTGTCTAAAAACCCCACACCAACTCTACAGCAGAACAGAGTACCAATGTTTCAATGCTGTGACACTCCTTTAAGCAGTCAAACACACTTTTCAGCAGGCAACACTGCCCTCTATTTTCCAGTGATTTTTCCATGCTTTTCAGTTTGCAGGACTAGAGGGGGTGATTACTGGAGTCCTGGATGAATTCCCACACGTCTGGAGCAAACGCAGGGAATTGTTTGTCCTTGGTCTGACCATCGTTTGCTTTTTGGGGTCGCTGGCAACCCTGACATTTGTGAGTATTTCAGCCACCCCCAGCCTCCCCTACTGGCAGTTTCCTGCCAATGGCACCTTGGAGAGGGTAGTGATTTCTTGAAGAGAGTTCCAAGAAATCAGATTGAACCTCCAGCCTGTTTTCTTCATGCATTAGAAATCTATTACTTGGAATAAATGTGAATGGTATTTCACTAGGAAATATGTTGCAAAATGATCCTACTGTAACTCATGATGTGCTACACGTCATAAATTATGCTGCTCATCAGTCATCAGACAACCAGCCATATTTTTATGTGGTTTATTTCTTGTTTCCAAAAGCTCCATGTTTAAAAATAACATGAATAGTTATTATAATCTTCACAATGTGTAAAATGTATTTTGAATTAAAAAAAATAATGTAGTAATGGATTTCCTGGCTCTTCCTCATTGTTTCAAGGCAGAAATCATCATTAGTCACATCAAATAGTTCCCATGGGGCTTGTGGATTTCATTCTCTTAACAAGCAATTTTTGAATAATGACTGTAACAATCATAAGGGAAAAATAAATACTTGGCTTTCCTGTCATGTTTCACTCCACTTGCTCATTTATGTGTAACTTCCTTCTTATGTGAAGTGTTTGCTGTAAAAGGATGCTGAGTTCCTTTGCAAGAGGTCTCCTCCTTTATGGTTCTAGATCCCAAATGGAAAGAAAGCAAAGGAACACTTTATTTATTTGCTGCTCAGTAGCTATGATCCCAGGTGGAGAAAGGACATACAAAAAGCCATCCTGTAAAATCCCCTTTGCTCACTAAAATCCAGCCAGAAATGCCAGCAGATCTTACATTCTCTGCATGGCAGCCCCCAAGGTGAGTGGTGTCCACAGAGAGTGAGCAGCTCACCAAGGTTTCCCTGGCAGAAACAGCCCCAAAATGACAGAACTGGCTGAATTTCCCACTCATGAACATTCTGCTCCAGCCAAGGCAGTACCAAGGAGCAGCAGGGCAGGATTGCCATCACTGGATCCTGGGGACACTGACAGTTTGATCTGTTTTCCAGGGAGGAGCGTATGTGGTGAAGCTGTTTGAAGAATATGCCACGGGTCCAGCTGTCCTGACCGTCGTGTTCCTGGAGGCAGTGGCTGTGTCCTGGTTCTATGGTACCTCCAAACACCCCTGACCCAAACCCCTGAGCTCCTGCAGCTCAGCATTGCCTCACTCCTGGTTCTATGGTACCCCCAAAAACCCCTGATCCAAACTCCTGAGCTTCTGCAGCTCAGCATTGCCTCAGTTTCTGCAGATAAGACCACCCATGTCTCCAGAAAAAAGTTTACAGCTTTCTACAAACTCACTGATAACTAAAAGCAGCGAGAATTAGTATTAATTGCTCTCTGACAGAAGTACACAGGCATCTAAAAGTAACAGGAGGTATAATTCAGAATAATTAAGGATTTAATAAAATTAAGAGTTATAGGAATAAAAGGGTCTTCTGGGATAGATTCTGAATTTATTTGCTGGGCATAAAAACATGTGGAGTATCTACTTCAGAAAAACTTAGATGTGCCATTATCCCTGTCCTCTCACTTGTTTCCACAGGCATCACCCAGTTTTGCAACGATGTGAAAGAAATGCTGGGCTCTGCCCCAGGCTGGTACTGGCGAGTTTGCTGGGTTGCAATTAGTCCCCTCTTCCTTCTGGTGAGTTTTCTTTAGAGCTTTTTCTCTTCCGCACAAGAAAATCATCACTGAACAATGCAGCTCCTTAGACTTCTAAAAGCTGAATTCAGAATTCTCTTGTGAAGTTCTTTAGTAACGATCTTTGTTGAACCAAAAAGGCTCAATTAGTGAAAAACCCAATACAATGCTGCAAGGTCTTGTTACTAAATCACAGTTTTAAGGATTTTTGTAGTTGAATTAGCTGAATAAGTCTGGGTTCTGAATAACTCCCCCCCTGCCCTCTGCTAAACAAATTTACTTTGTTTTGGTGATTTATGTTTACCTCAGCAAAATGAAGCAATAAAAGCTAATGAAAAATACTGTCAGAGGAGGAAAACCAAGATAAGTAAATACACTGTCTCAGCAACTGCTGATGGACAACTTTAGAATACTCCACTTAAAATTTACAGCAGTTAATTATAACCTTTATAAATCTATTATACAGGATTGGAAATACTGTCCCAATGTTTGGCTTGGCAGTGTTATTAATAGTATTTGAACATAAAGTGTTCATTTCCTGATTCAAAATTAGTTCACACTATCTTTTATTCTGGCTGGCCTCAGTGGGAGCAGAACAGGTCAAGAAGTTTATTAAGCACAGAATGTAGATTTAAGACCTACAGAGTGAATCCAAAACTCTTGTAATGATCAAGGTATAATTAACAGACTTTCCTTTTATTACCCCTAGAAAGAGAAGTCTATAAATAAAAATGTCACACCACAGTAATTTTTATATTCCTGTCCTCTTTGTAATCCTAAACCAGCAAAATAATCAGAGAGGCACAGAGCTCTGGGGATGTGGTTACCAGGCAGAGCTGTTTGCATTCCCTGTGGAAACTCACCTAAAATAAGGAAAGCTCAGGATGTAGGATCTCATTTCTGTACAGAAGTTTTGCTGGTAAATCCTGAGCTTCTGATGATACTCCGGAAAAAACAATCAGAAATCCTTCCCAGGACAGTCACAGATATTATTCCTGTAATATTCACCTAAAAATATTTGTTGTTTCCTAAGGAATTTTTCAGTCATGAATGATGCTCAGGAATATGATCCAACAGCAGTAACTGAGCTGACATTTTTTCTTTTTCCTGCTCTGATAGAGAGCAGTGTAGTACGGAGAGCATCTGCTTTGGGAAGGATCCTTTTGGTCTTTGTTTTGTGATATGTTGTTGATTTGTTTTAAATCTACACTCATGTAATTTAGGATTTTTTTCAGTGTCAACATATTTTTAATCTTGAGTCCTACTCATTTTCTATTTATTTCAGTGCTATGCTGGAACACGGAGATTCCCAAAGTGTGTGCCATCAAAATCCACATATTCACACTGTCCTATTTTTCTCTTTCAGTTCGTCACCTGCAGCTTTCTGTCCAACCCTCCTGAGCTGAGGCTTTTTGATTATGATTATCCCTACTGGACCACAGTTGTGGGTTACTGCATAGGAACCTCCTCCATCATCTTCATCCCCATCTACATGGTCTATCGCCTGGTCGTCACCCCAGGGACACTCAAGGAGGTATCCCTGATGCTCTGTTGCTTCTGTTTGACTATTAGGAAGGAGGTGGTTCCAAAAAAATATCATGACTGGCTGTTCTGTTCCTGAATTGCCTTCTTCCCATTCTCACAAATCTCCCCAGTTCTTACTGAGGCTGCTGACAAATTTTTATAAAATGCATCAAGTATTTTTTCAAGCTCTGATGAACTAGAGTCTTCCTGAAATTCACCCCAGACACTCAAAATCCCCCAGCCAAGCAAATGAGGCAGTGCAAGGCTGGTTTCCTGGTGTGTATGTGTAAGAAAAACATTTTTTTTCTCTCACACATTTAGTAAGATTTCTCTGTCATAAATCTATAATGACAATACTGAGATGTCTTCTAAGTTCAAATAAATAACAGTACATAAAGAATATGTTTAGTTGGCT
This sequence comes from Sterrhoptilus dennistouni, assembly GCA_013397095.1. NCBI lineage: Eukaryota > Metazoa > Chordata > Aves > Passeriformes > Zosteropidae > Sterrhoptilus > Sterrhoptilus dennistouni. Next base: position 164,418 of record VWZU01000051.1, on the reverse strand, counting down.
CAGTGTATCTGAGTAAACTGCAAAGTCTTAAAGCATTAATATGACATCTGCCAAGCTTTGATTCCAATTATGTTACAAATAATTTTTAAAATCCTGCTGTGTACTTCTATAGCACTTTCCATCTTCATTGTGCTAACACAGGCCTGAAACCCTCTAAAGTAGTTCAAGAGGTGTAACTCAAAGTCATACTTTATTATTACTCTCTTTCTAAATGGCTGACATGTTATGTATTGCTTCTAAAATCAATCCATTCCTAATACCGATTTCTTTCCAACAGCGTATTCTGAAAAGCATCACTCCAGAAACAGCCACAGAAATTCCCTTTGGAGACATCCGCATGAACGCAGTATAAGCTGACCTGGTTCGGGGGGAGGGAAGAGGAGCACAAAATGTCACTTTCCCCACCCTCTCCCCCCAAAAGAACCACCCTTCCAGCTGAGACAACAAACGGAGTTTTCCACAGAGGCTGCACCACCGGCGCCATCCGGAGAGGTGACACCTCCAGCACATTTAACCAAGCAATTCAATGACATCTACAGTGCACTTCCAAGCAGGCTGAACTGAGCACTCACTCTGGAAACACGAGGGAACATCCCTGCTCCGGGAGTGGCACCGAGTGCCTGCAGCAGCCCCTCCAGGACGAGCAAGGCAAGGCAGGATTAGGTGTAGACCCCCAGTGTGTGGCAGTGCTCCCGTATCTCCTCCCTCCGTGTGATCGTTCGTACCGGGCAATGTCGTATTCGCTTCTAAGGTTCTCTACTTGCTTCAACTACATGGGAAAATGCACAAATATTTCTGATAGCCATACATTACTCGAGTAACGCAGGGGTTTATAAACTAGGAAAACAAAAAAAAATAGGAAGTTCCTTAGGTTTGTGGTGGAGTAGACAGAGGGAGAGGAAAAATGCTGAGCAGCACACACGGCTGGTAGCATTGACCTTCTTTTAATTTCCTATGGTTTGTAGCTGGTAACAATTTCTAATTTTTCTTGCAAACAACCACCAAACTTACAAAAACATTTGTCGTGGTGTTTGAGGCTTCACTTTCCTTTAGACCTAATTAAGCCACAAAATCTCATCATGAGTTACTTGACAAGCACTTAAGCTGCCAGCACCTACTGTACTGTTTCCATAACCAGTCATTGTCCTGGCAGACCTACAGAAAGTACAGACCAACAGTGAATCTTTCTGAGTTCTGATGTCAAAACGTGCAATCTTAACAATGTCTTTCTCTGCTTCACTTCCATTTATTTTTTTTACAGTTAATTTCACCCCCAAAATTTGCTGGAGCCTGTGGGTTTTTCCTTCTCTTTCCTAGTACAGAAATTTAGATTAATCCTTTTGGCTGGCTGACAAAAGTACATTTACAACTATCCAAACCTACTTTGAAAGTTTAGTAGCTCATATTCTAATGGGATTGCATTGGGTTTTCAAGGTGAAGAAGAAAAGGAGAGGAATTTTTTTTTCCTTAGCAAGAAGCTGAGTAGAGTTCAGCAGGATTGATTCTCATCAGAATGATTTATATTAAATTTCAAGGCACTGACATATTAATTAACTCCCATGTCCATACTAAGCTCTTTACACAACATGCACACACTTTTTTATGCCCTGGCCCTTGGAGGACACCAGTTCTGCTGCAGTGGAAGTGCAGACAAACACAAGCAGGCATCATTCATGTACAAACTTGCAGCGTATTTTTACTCTGGCACATAGATGATTATGAAAGTAAAATAAAATAGAGCATAAAAGTCTCTTTTGTATCACTTTGCTAAAGTTGCCAAGGTTCCCTGTGCAGCCAGAGCAGGGGGCATTAAGGAACCTGTTGGAGTTTACCTGGGTATGAAGCACTTGCCAGATGAGAGGGAAGCAGGAATGCTCTGTTTGCCTTCTGAAAACATTTCCATCACGTCTGCCAAAGTTTCCCCCCTTTGTGTACCTGGAGAAAGGCCTCCTCCACTTCCTCTTCCACTTTGGATAATGACTTTTGAGTTCGTCTAAATCTCAATCCCAATTTCCAATGATGAAATCATTTAAGAGGGAGAAGGACTGTTCTTTCAGAACTAGACTCCTGAACTATTTTTAAAAAGGGAATGTGTTCTGTAACTGCCACTAGAAAAACATAATAGATTTGTCTTACTGGACAGTTACTCATGGGAAAGTTTTGTAGCTTATGCCTCAAGTGTATTTGAAACCTACTTCCAAAAACTTGATTTTCTGAGTTCATTAACTGAAAAAATACACATGAAATGTCAAAGATAGATGAGGTATTTGTGTGTATCCAACAGCAAAGTGTAGGAAATAAAGGAGAAAACCCTACCCAGTTTCTTCTCTCTTCAGAAAGGTGTTCAGCTAACAAAAAAAAAAAATTGTAATTTTTAAGACATTGACATAGGACAGACATTGGCTCTCTGGTAGGTTTCAGAGAGATTTCCCAACAAGTATCACATTTTAGAGTGAATTAAGTCAGCCAGGAAGCCTTGACAGTAACACAAGCCCTGCAACAGCTAAAACATGAGAACAATGTGCTCTGAGTCCTGAGATACTGAGAGAGGATGAAAACCCTTAGAATTATTTGAAGATACAAAAAGCAATGTAGATTAAAAACGCTTTTCTCTTCCTGAATAATACAAAGATAGAATAAATCCACGTTTTCATTCTCTAAATGCTGAACTTGAAAGGCAGTTCAGTCCTCATTACTTTTTTGTTACATCGTGTACTGGTTTGAATATCTTATGGTAAGTTCATTTTTTAGTATTTTTATTTAGCTGAGTGGATGAAATATTGAGAAATTGATTTATTTATACAATTAGGTTTTTTTTTTCCTTTTACATACCCATCTGAAAACATGTAAAGTAACAAGTATTTATCAGGTAGCTCAGCAAGTAGCCATACCTTAAACACTGGTTTTGTATAAAAACCACTTATATTGATACCAAATGAGCTGCGCTGCAGTTACAAAGTGTTTTGAGGCAAAAAAATTCCTCCTCTTCAGCTCACCTTCCACCTATCTACCACAAGTATATCCTACCCTCTGTTCTGAACAGTGAAAAGGAAGTAATGAATAGGTAAATTAGGACTATCTTTGCCTTTTAAAGAGAATTAAACTGGAGTTTTAGCTGTACAGAACTAAGTATTCCCTCCAACTTGTACATGATGCACCTGTATTAATTTATGCAGCTGTTTAGTTACAAGTGTTGCAAGCTGATTGTAAGTCATCAGTATGTGCCTTGTACTGTAAACTGTTACTGTAATAAATTTAATATTCATAAACCATCTGCAGATGTCTCTTGTGCCTCTCTGTTCTGGGAAGAGCAAAGATAAAAATCTCAATTCTAAGGAACAGCAGAATATCTAGTCCAGCTTACAATGCCAACAAGGCCTCTGACAAAAAGCAGATTTCCTTCAGTGTTTGAACCCTGGTCCACAACTAAACATTTTCATTCCATTCCAACAGAAGAACCAAAGCTCATTACAGTTGTTTACACAGAACAGCAAAATCAAACTGCACCACACTGGAGTATGTGCTTAACCACTTGATTAGCTGACATATAAAACTCATTCCAAGCCTTTATAAAGTGGCAGGATTTGCATTTAATTTTACTCACACTTTGTCTCATTGCTCAGTCTGCGGAACAAATTATCAGGGAAACACCAATCTCAAAACCTGTTTTTTAATATATGAGTTCTCCTTACTTTAACATAAAAGTGATAAACTTAAAACAAAACGGATGTGAAAGAAACAATTAAATAAGTGTTGCAAATGTATTCTAAAAGCTATGACCACTGTCAGACATCTTACTTACGTAGCTGGAAGATAATTTTATTCTTGAATATGAACCTTTGAACAGAAGACTGACAAATCTAAAGTATCACTTAACAAGCAGATACAACTGTAATACATGAAAACAGACTCATCTACCTTATTCCATGCAAAAAAGATGCAGTAAAATAACCTACACATGAAAAAAGACCCACATACTTGATCCAATATGTATCTTACACTTTATTAACTGTTTCTGTACATCAGAACCCACATAATACAAAATGCACACCTCTATATGCATATATCTTACAAAACTCCACTCTACATACAGAAACCTCCTAGATCGTTATTCAGGCTGGTTTTCTTGTCTTTTCACCCACTTTTACAGGTTTGCTTCCCATTTCTGAGAGCAGTAGTGGACAACAAGTCCTCCTAAGGGCTGAGAACACCTTTATTTCAGCAGAGCTCACTGTTTTGGCTGCCGAAAGGAGTAGGGGGATGCATTCTCACCTTATATTGTTTAACACTCCCAGGCCTGTTCAAAATCTTCATGTACCAAGGACAAGGTACTGAAGGGCAGGACAGTCAGCCACATTTAACATTTCAACTGTGCAGACAGACTAAAGGTGTGTGTCAAGAGACCCACTGATCCATTCCAAAAGCTGTTCTCTTAAGGGACACACAACTTCTCAAAGGAAAGCCAGGAATTAATAGATAGGAAAACCCTTCCTGTACAAGAGTCTGCACAGCAGTGGCCTCTCCTCCTGGTTGACAGCCCAGGTGTTTGTGCCCAGCCCAGGGCCATCAGTCCTCCTCTTTCTCAATGTAAGGTTTGGAGCTGACCCGGGCCATCTGCCGGGCCAGGTACCGATCCCGCGCTGACATCACCGTCTCCTCATTGCTCCTTTTGGCAAATTTGCTCAGGCTTTCAGGTGCTTTCTGTGCTTGTTCTTTCTCATCTTTCTCCCCTTCTTCTCCAGCTTTACGTTTCTGCTCAGACATTCCAGAGCTGGAGCTTCCCTTCTCATCCACCTCTCTGTCTTTTCCCTTTCTCTCTTTTCCCAGACCACTCTCTCCATCTTTTTCTAAAGATGTAGGAGTACTTTCCCTCCTCTCTTGGTATTTCTTTTCATCACTGCCGTATTTCTCTCTCCTCTCCTTTGCATGATCTTCCTTTTCTCTGTACTTCTCTCCTCTTTCCTTCTCTCTGTCATTATGTCTGTCTTTATCATTTCTAGTTCTTTCTTTCTCTCGTTCCTTCTCTGAGCCCTTCTCCTCTCTCTCCTTTGCCCTCCTCCACTCTCTGCCATGTCCCTCCCTCTCTTTTCTTTCCTTCCCCCTTTTATCATCTTGATCTTCCCTCCTTCTGTAGTGATCTCTAGTAGTGTGATCCCCATGCCTGTGTCGCTCTTCCCTTTCCCTCTGGTGATCCTTTTCGTGGGTCCTACTTCTCTCATAATCCTTTTCCCTGTACTGTTCATCACTTCCCCTTTTGCTTGGCCTGCTCTCTCCCCTCTGATGACTTGTTTGGGCTTTGCTGCGTGGCTCTTCCTCCACACTGGATGAGCTTGGTGACCTGGAAAGCCTCTGGCTTTTGTGATGTTTAACCTCCTCTTCGCTGCTCACCGAGTTCTCCCTTCTTTTCTTCTTTTTCAAATTTACTTTACTATGCTTGTGTCTCTTTTCATCATCACTACTATCAGTTCCTAGGTCGGTATCAGCATCTGGATTATTTTCTTTCTTAGAGGGCTTCTCTCTTTGTCTTTCCAATGGAGCATTGTTCTTTTTGTTGGGTTCATCCTGACTGTCAGGTTTTTCTTCCTTTATCCTAAATTTTTTACATTAGAAAAGAAAAACAACATTAAAAAGCCTGAAATCTTGGACTTTTCTATAAACTGTCTTCTGGTCAGAACTTAGGCAAAAGATGCTGCTGAGAAGTCTAAGAAAGCAAATCTGTCTGTGGTTCAGGTTCCAGGAATCCAGCACACAAAGTATCCATATCTGGTTCATTGGTGAATGTGAGCTGAGGAATTTATCTGCAAGAGTGACTATGGTAAAGTATGTGCAGCCTCCATCTAAGGAAAAGAACATTGATTTGTGCTCCTGTGTAAGCCTGCTGGCAAGTTACAGCTTTTCTTATGTCTTTGGTCCTCTATTCACATCAAATAATTATCCAGAGAAGAAGCAGGTTGTGTGTTTTGTTGACAGAGAACATGTGTTTTTGATCCAGTATTTCTGAAGATCTCACTTGTGGCTAGACAGGAATTAATAACTTTTAACAGCTCAAATATTCTTATGTGCAAAATGCTGACCCATTGGAGGGGGTTATGCTTTGTCATTCTCTTCTGGCTGATGAGGAAATCCCTGTTCACTCACACAAGCCACGTCTCCTCCACTAATCACAAAGCTCCAGGAACAGCCTGTGGGGCAATCTCCTGAGTCAGGACACCACCAGTGAGATTTTATGTCTGCTGAATGCTTGAAGGCATGGATAGTTTATGAACAACAACTAAAAATTACACTGAAAAGTTTGGTAATTTACTTAGTAATCCAACTCAAAGGTGGATCACCTTAGGGACACTTCCGAGATCTAAAAATAGAGCTGTTTCTCTCTCTGCATCCTGCTGTATAAAATTAAAATATACATCTGAGTTTATCTGAAAGCCTTGCTGGGAACACCATCTACAGGACAATTTGTTTCCCCTGAATTAATTTTATGTGCCACTAAAGGAAATTTCCTTAGTTTGCAAGATTAAAAAAACATCATTTCAAATGCTGTCTACAAAGTACAAAACCACATCATCCTGAAGACTTCATGGAGAACTCTCTTACTTCAGGCAGCTGAGTAACTTCAGTGATCACTTTCTTCATTTAGGCTAAAAATTTACTTTCTAACAATCTAATCTCAGATCAAAAAGATCTCTTGATGAAAGCTGCATTTTCTTTGTGATAGCAAACACTTAAACAGTGATATCCATCTATCAAATGAGGTTTAACCTGAGTTAATTGTCTCAAATGATCAATTGCTGCACACAAGAAACATCCCCTTCATCACATTTATCCACAGGGCAGAATGTTGCCATTTTAAACACCTGAATAATTCAGTCTCGTCTCATTACTTTGCATTGGAATGTTTCCATATTCAGATTTCAAAATACTCCCACTGGATTTCCTATAGATTTGATTAATTTCCTCCTACTGCAGCATCAACACTCAATTTAGTTTTTATGCAACTAAATGTGAAGTATGAAATGAAGAGATTCACATTCTTTATAGGAAATTCATAGCATATTCATTTCCTATGACTTACTGCTGTGCTCACTTTTTTACCTCTTGTCTTCTTCATGATTCAAAATGTGTAACTTAATACAGATTGCTAAATATTACGTACACCAAAGAAAATGTAGGTTAGAATAATACCAAGCAGGATTACAATCATAACTGTCCTCTTGATACTTTTCAGACAGCATCCCTGTCCTGCCTGTTTAATTTCTGTGTCATTGATGATCATTAGTTATTTACCAAATAATTCAGTTCATCAAGTGTATGAAATTACCAGTTTACCTTACCACTGCATTAGTGCTCTTTGTCTAATCTTCCAGTGAGCATGGAATCACAAACAGCCAGATGCTGGATTTTAGACCTGAAACCCTGCTGGAATCACATCCTACCTGGCTTCACGGAAGCTGCATTTAGGCATCTCTTCTTCCCCCACACGCTGGTTTAAAAGGTGTCTGTAGAATCCACTGAGATCCCTCTGTTTGGTCACATCCAGGTATGCTGAGAGAAAGAAAGGGAGGCTGGATTTACTGTGCCACAAATACTCACCACACACAACTCACAGCTGGTACATGCCACCACAACTGCAATTTCCATCCTGGAAGCTTTCAAATCCAAAGTGGAAAAAGCTCAGAGTAACCGGATCTGGCCTCACAGCAGACCACGCTTGGAGCAGGTGCCTGGAACAGGGGACCTTCAGAGCTCCACTCCAGCCCAATTTATCCAATGATCCTACATCCTGTGCTTTACATCTGCTCCTGATCCTGACCAGAATGTCTGAGGTAAGGACTGGAAACATCACTGTACCCCAGGTTTACGAGTCTTCCTTCAACAACTGACCCTCCCTCAAAAATTAAAGTACCAACCTGAATAGTACTGACACATGAACAGAGAAGCTTCATGTGTTCCATCTAACACATGCAAAGGAAAGTATAAAAGACCAAAGTCAATCTGATTCAGGATCTGCTAATCCTCTTTGATTCCAATTATCTCAAGCCTCACACAGAGACTACCAGATGAATATTCTGTAAATCATGTACAAGGCCCTACTTTTTTTTCAAGATGATTATTTCACTATGAATCTCACCCTCAAGAGCTGATTCTCTTCTTTCTCTCTCCTCCTCCTCAGCTCTTTCTTGCAACTTCTTCTTATAGGCTGAAGTCACAAAAGCCTCTTTGTGTGCAAACTCTCCTCCTTCCATTTCACGTTCTTTCTGAATTTTTCTTTCCATTCGTCTTTCCTGCTCCTTCTTTCTAATCTCAGCTGCTTTGAGGATATTGTGGATGTATCTGGGCTGAGGTAGAAGGGAAGAAAGTTACCATGCTGAGAGGCAATTGTGGTGGCTGAGAAAACACAAATTGGGATTGATGGAGATGTTGAATTAAGTTGGTAATGGGAGAAAATCGTCAGGAGCTACTCGAATGTGTTCACTCTCTGACTGAAGCTTTCCAAAACAAACTGCCATTCCTTTCAGACCTCTAGCATAGCACGTTTCCCAGTACCAAGAGAGGTTGCTGCATTCAATCAAAACAGTCATCCCATCTTTGACTAGGAAGATTTTTACTCTAAATAAAAAGAAATGTTGGGTTTTTTTTAATTTTTCATCCCTAACTGTAACATCCTTGCCCTTCTTTTAAGGAGTGGGAGGCTTCCTTTCATCCCTAGAGCCTGACAAGAGCCTTCAAAGGAACTAGAATAAGTAACAATGAAAGTATCACTTGTCAGGATAATCCAGCAATGCTTTGAAGTTTACAAGTTAACCAGTCATGGTTACCCCAAGCAGACAGATTTGGATAGACAGGATACATTCTCAGGTATTGACCTTTTTGTCATCATTTCCAGCTAACATTCTGGCACTGCTTTCTTTCTTCTTCTGCTGCATTTCATCGTAAATACTGTCATATTCATATACTGTAGCATCTTCTTCTAAAGCCTTCTGAATCTCCAATTTAGTCTAAAACAAAAACAGGGAGGAGGAGAAGACAAGATATCAAAATAATAATAATAATGAAATCTTTACTATTTTCAAATATTTGATTCCTATACTGTAATTTAAACAGATCTATAGTATAAACTTACCCCTCAGAACATTGAGAGTAAATTAAAAACAATCCCTTACCTGTTTCATTGCTTGCTTTTTCAATGCTTCTTTTTGAAGACTTTCCCCAACAGTTGGCTGTAGGAAGGACGCATTGCAGAAACAAAATTAATTACATTGACACAGATAATATTCTTTTTCTATCATTCTACCAAACAACCACATAATAGTCCAGTTATAGACAGGTGTGATTCAGAAAATACTGAATTCTTCCTGCATGTCCATCAGAGAAGTACCAGTCACAAGCAGAGATACTGAACATCATGTGAAAAAAGAAAAAAAACTGTATACTGTATTCATAGTTAAATACAAAAATCTGCAAGGATCTGGTATTTATTTCAAGTCTCATTTGTATCATTAGTTGTGTATTTTCAAAAAGAAGAACACAGATAAACAACATGTACTTCAAGTGTTACTGTTTAATTTCTCAAGATTAACATGCTAGAAAATAGCAATACTAGTCTTCCCTAAGAAGAAACAGATCTCTACTGAAAATATGTTTTCTAATCATGCTATCTTTTACAAAAAAGCTCCACATCTTATTTACTTTTTTTCTTTTAATTAGTTTTGACCTAAACTACATATCTATCTTTTCTCAACCAATAGATAATAGTGTTTATTAAACAGATCCACTATAATGGCAGGACTTGTATCCTTGTTTATGTAATTAAATATCTCTTAATCTTAAAAAGCAGAAATAGGAAGGAAAAATCCTTTTGCATTTTGGCAGCTTCCCAAGTTTTGCAACTGACTAATACACATACACTCTGTGTCACATTTTAAAAAGGCAAAGAGATTCTGTAATTTGTTCTTAATAAAATTAAAAAATGAAAAACCAAGTAGCAGGGAGCTTTGCAGCAGGAACTAAGATCTTCTGAAATCAAACAGAATTAGCACCATCTAAATTCAAACAGATCCCCTTAACATGAAGGCTTTTAAATTCATTTGATGTTTAAAATAAAATAATAACATGCTGTGACCCCTCTTTCTTATCCTATTAAAAGTTTAACAGATGTGTCAACAAGGAGAAACACCAAGTGCTTTTCCACAATTTTCTACAGGACAGACTGTAAACAGTGTAATTTTTTTTCCCCCCACTGGTTAATTTCAGAAAGGGAAAGCTGTGCAGGGATGCAGCTTCATGATACATGACTCTGTGCACTGTCTCTCCCCCCTCCTCAGAGGTGCCTGCTTGCTCTGGCCCACGGGCAGTGCTGTGTGAGCAGACACTGACCCTGGGCTGAGCACCCAGCTCCTCCTTGGCACTGCAAAAGACTAAAATCACAAATTCTCATCCATTTCTGTCCCTTTACCCAGTTGGCATTTTCACCAAGACCACAGGAACAGTTGATATCTTTGGGGCCTCTGTCACCCACCCAGGATGGGACTAAGGAACAGGTACAGACAGCGATCACCTCTATCTTCTGTGCTCACCACCAGAAAGCAGCTGCTTTCTATTACCCAGGTGGAGATAACCAGGTAAGGAAGCAGCCCAGGCTTTGGTGAGCTGAGCCTGGCAGACATGAGCAATGCACAGAGCTGACTGTGGTATCAGGGACTACACCCTGTCGGCTGCAGCTGCCTGATTATTTGGGCTAGAACTGATACAGTCTCTTATTTATTTATGTAGCTGGTTGGTTGGTTGGTTGACTGGGGGAAGTAGATAGTGGATTTTGTTTAAAACCTACAAGAACCTGGCTTAATTCATCTCATATTTACCTCTGCTTTCAACACTGAAGAAATCTTAATTCTGAAAAACTGATGTTCAGAAATAGTTTACAGCACTGTACTTAATTTTATGATGTACACCTTCTTTTGAAAAGGCTATAAATGAGTCAGAATAAACCATAAACAGCCATTTTAAATTAGCATAGAACACACCGTCAGCATTACATAGAAAACCCCAATTTCCTCCTGGCTCTCGGGAAAGAAGATGGTCCTTTGTTTGACAAATTGAGGCTCATCCTGAAGGTTTCCTCTGTGGGAAACTCTTACACTGGTTTAACAGAAAGGCACCTCAACAGTGAAGAATCTCCCTCGCACTATTCCAGAGAGCAGGGGCTCAGTGAAAAACAAAACAGATTCTGCAGTTACATTTACAGAATAAGCTCTATTCCACCAAAATATTTGAAACTCTGCTTAGAATGTTTTCCTTGTCTGTGTACATGGAATAAACGCACTGATCTACAAAGATCAGGTAAACACTAAAGTAATACATAATCCTCATTATTGGACATATGATGGTAAAGAGGTCCATCTGCCATTTCTCCAGACTGGCAGTAAGTTTACAGAAAACAAACACCTTCCCCAGTGGTTTATGGTGGACAATTTCCTGTTGTGCTGTGAGCTCTGATAGATGAGAACTTTCCGTCCTTTTGTATTGTTTTACTTATCAACTGCCCATTTATTAAAGGCCCTATAAGCTCAGCAATCTGTCTCATACTTTCTCCCTCCCTCTAGTCAAGCCATTCTTCTGAAGCACAAAGCTTATAATTCAATATTTTCTGGAAGGAGAAAACCTTTTAACCCTGTCCTGTGAAAGGACATAGAATCCATGCAAATCAAGAGAGAGAGAATGAGACCTCTCCAGTCTATCACTGCTACCAGACCATGGAAGATAGCTTGTACACAACTGAAAGGTTTATTTAAAAAAAAAAAATAAGGCAATTCATTACCCCAGTCTGCTAACATTTCTCATGGTTCTCTCCATTTCTTAGCTCCTTCTCACTCTAAAATTAGCTACTTACACCCTCAGGTACATGGATTTAGGAGTGAATCCTTATGGCCCACTCTCACAGAGAACTGTACAATCCAAGTAAAACCTGCACATGAGACTCCAGTCTTCATGGAGCTAAAAAGCAGAAAATACATCAGGCAACAGATTCCTCTCAATTCACACACAATATGAGTCATGGCTACCAGCAGAAGATCAAGAGAATAAACATGAGAAACAAGTCATGTACACAGAATCAGCTTTTCTCAGCATTCCATCCTAGTTTCCAGAAACCAAATAAAGGACTTCCTGAACTGGAGGATGCACCTGAACCATTGTTTGAAATCAAGGGCATCCCTTAATTTGACTAAAACATTTCTGAATCCATTTATAATTTCTGGCCACACCACAGTATCCTGTGGCAAGGAGTTCCACACCTTAACTACACAACTTCCTTTTGTTTAGATTAAACCAGTTACTTGGTGATTCTATAACAGAACCTACTGCTCATATTATGAGAAATGGCAACATCACCTTGCTTCTCTGAATTATTCTTGATTTTACATCCATCATCTTGAACTACTCTTTTCCACTTCCTCCTCCTCAGAAAACTATTTTCTAGGAGCCCCTTTACACAGTCTTACTTTGCAGGAAAACTGTTGCATATACTCTGGTCAGCACCGGCATCAACTACTCAGCAAATCCTTTTAGTCAGACTCTTCCTTTGGAAAGTTGCCAAGGGAATGGAAGGATCCATAAGCAAAACCAAAAACCTGAGCCTACAAGAAGATAAAGAGTTTGCCGCTTGTTTTCAGCTTCTGCCTGCTTAAACACTCCATTGATCTTTCAGGTGGTCACTAAAAAACCCACCAAATCCAGCTGATACATCTGCAGAACTGCTCATGCTGGCTCCACAATTTCCCTCCCGAATTTAGCACCTACTGAGGTCTGCGTACAGTTTTGGTTTTTTTTCATCCTGTATTAACAGATCAGTTTTGAAAGACTGGTACAGTACAGGAACATACACTGGGTAATTCTGGTGCAATCACAAAATAGAAATTTTATCTGCTGTACCACGGAGATGATTTCACCTGAACACTAAAGGTAAAAAGGAACAATGAACATCACACAGACTGACAAGTCACCTTTTCTCAGTCAACACTGTATTTCCAGAAAATTTCTATCCCAGATGCTGTTTCTTATGAACTAACACAAAGACCATCATCAGCAACTAACAGCCATTAATATACTTAACCACAAGGAAAAAAAAATCCAAATTCCTTCAGCAAAGGTAGAGGCAAAATCTGAGTGAAAAATGCATAGTAACATTTGAAAAAAAGGGAGCAAAAGTTTGGTATCTAATATATAATCACAGACAAGTCAGGTGTGCTGATTTCTCAGCACAAACTTTATTAGAGTTCAGTTAAAAATACATAATCTCCAGACATTTGAGATGTAGTTCTGACTGATAAGGTAGCAGACAGGAAATGAAACCCCTCCCAAATGCTGCTCCTTATCTTGAAAAGCTCCGAAATCATTACTGAACTAATAAAGTAATTCTGATTTTTTAAAAAAAAACAATCTTCTTTGATAAAGGCAGTTATGAGATTATTACTTTTTGCTGGGTATGTACCATACTGATGAGCACAACAACTTTTAAGAGCTTTTATAACAGACTCTGACAGTGAATCTGTCAGCTTTTCTGAAAGGGAGGATACTTGAGCTGTTAAACTAAAAGTTGGCAGACAACATCATATATTATTTTTACTAGAATTATTAGTATGCATTCTTCTGTTTCAATGTTTAGATATTCAGACAAAATGAAGAAGTGAAAAAAAACAAACAAGAAAGTCCCCAGGAAGGTCCCCACACCTTCCACGTAACATTTAATGACAACAGATTAAATGAGGTTTATTCCTGGGATCTGGAAAATCTGGGGTCAGATCCTTAATGCAGAGAAAGACACCAAATACCATCTAACAAGGGAAGTGCTCCATTACCATCTCCAGCAGTGGTATCTAAAGGAAAGCCTCTCTTTATAGCCCCAGTGGAAGGATGCACCTCTGGGGATCACAGCTAAGTGAGGATAAAACACAATCCTCCCCTGTTTCCTGTCAGCTCCACTGAGGCAGTTTCATGTTGAGGGTTGAGTGGACATCACTAGAAAGATTCTCAGCTCTTTCACGCCCTGTAAAACGGGAGCTCAGACACCTTCAAACAGCAACATTTCAGATTTTGTAATGGAACCAGGCACACAGGGGGCTGGGAATTGCTAAATTCAGGCTTTCTGTGATGTAAAATTAACAACTGCTAGTTCATTAAAATAAGAAATAGATTTTAAAAGTAAATATTTTGCTGAGTCTGAAACCGACCGAAATTATTTGATGCTTATTAGCATTGTTTTCCTCAACCACACAGAAGAGCAAGCACGGAGTGAAGCTCCAGGGAGGAAAGAACATATTTGTAGCTCAGGGTTCTGTAAGGGCCCCAGCCCGTTCCTGGACACTTCCCGTGCTTCCAGCAGCACATCCAGGTGGGATTTACACAGCACACAGTGCCCTCTACTGGGGCAGGTACAGAGCAAATATTTTAAACCGAATGCTTAAAAGAGGTTTATAATTAAGGATTATAGAAAAGAACACTCTCATGCAATATCACACATCTGCTCTTGCTTTAGAACTTTTGGGTTGTACAGCTTTGCTTTTGTTCCCAGTGTGAACATCATAAAACCAATTACATCAAATTTGGGTGGAACGAGCTAAAGGATAAAACACACATAAACTACCACACTTTAAAGTTAGTATTTGAGTGAGACCTGTTGATTGCTACTGGTTTTTCTCTTCTCAGGCATTCACCAGTGACAGCCAACAAATCTCTTTCCAAGCTACAGTTAACTCTGGCAAACAGGTTGTCACCTGCCCTGAACTTCTAGAAGAGTTGACAGAAAGTAACAAAAAATCATCACTTTCATGTAATGTACACCAAAGAAAATACAGATCATATATCACACCCAAATCCAAAATGATGACACATCATAATGACACTGCCAAAAGCTGATGAAGCCATTAAGGGTTGGACACGAATAAATTTGCAGAAAACGGGGGAAAACTTCAGAAGAAAATTGTTGAACTGACCTCTTCATCTGACTCATCTGCAAACACTGAGAGCTTCTTTGAAACAAGATTTTTCTGTGGCAACTTTTTGGGCATAATAAGCCCATATCTAGAAGGAAAAAAAAAATAAATAAATAAAGTTACCTTTAGCATCACTTACAACACAGCACGTTCCAAACCAAAAATCTGCCATTTACCATTTGAGAACTAAAAAGTCAGCATCAACATAATGTATCAAAGTTATATGTGAGCAGCTTTTGCATCAGAGCATACCTGCCAGCTTCTCCTCGAGCTACTTCTGTCTTTTGCCATGTAAAGTTTCTGGATGTAATGATTTTCCTAAATTAGGACACAAATCCCTCTTGTCCAGCGTTCTCCAAGTAATTTATTTTTCTCTCTTAGAGAAATAAGAAATTACTGTTTCATCTGAAGAGATTTAATCTTAGTCTATTCCACGGCTACGTTTGCAGTACTGTAATTTCACATTTTGCTGGACAAGTAACCACAGATGCTACAGCAAAGGACAAGATCTACAGTCAGATTATTTTGAGCTGAGATTGATTAACTGCACACAAAGAACTCTTCTGCTGACAAAGTCCATTTCTGGGCTAAACCCACTTCCTTTTGGTGCTGAGCAACCTCTAAATCGGGGATTTCTTGCCCACCTCCCTTTCCCTGGGTCCATCACTGAAATAATAGCTTGGCACAGCGTGAATAGCTGAACTGACTGGAGCAGTTCCCCATCCTGGGTGCGAAAAACAAAGTTCACTTTTTGGCAAATTTTAAGAAATATGTTTAATAAAAAAAATTAAGACAATTAGGAGATTAAAAAAGCAAAGTACGGTAGGTTGAGTGACTTGGCATTTAGCCAAGTCCATACTGTGCTATATTAGAGACATTTTTAAAATACTTTTTTTATTGTATTAGTTTGTGAATATTCATATTTTTTCCATAAATTAGTTTTTATATTTTAGGCATTGTTTTGTATGGGGGTTTTTTTGGTTTGTTTTTTTAGAGTAAGTGTGTTTTGTGGTTGTATTTTTATTATTGTTTTTAGTTTGGGTTTTGGTTTATGTTTTTTTTGGATGGTAGATGTTGATAGTTGGTATATTAATAGTAGAGTCTTTTTTATATGTTTATTGGATGTTATTTTGATTAAACGAATAGTTTTACCATACTACATTAATTATTATTACTACACTTAAATTTTTTTACTAATAGTAGAAACAAAAAAACCCTTATATTTTATATTTTTACTACAACATTATTATTTATATAGCACACATCTTGCGAAAAGCCAACTTTATAACACACATTTATAACCAGCATGTTATAATTATAAACCATAACGTTGCTGGGGGTACCACAGCAATATTAAAGGGAAGAATTCCCTTTAAATCACCACACCGACCCTGTGACCGCCGTTCGTTCCCGTGAGCCCCGAGCCCGCCCTCGGCTCCGCCTGACCCGGCCCCGGCCGCCGGGGCCCGAGGGTGGGAAGTGTTAGGGAACATTGAGGGGATTCTCCTCCGTAA
>VWZU01000051.1:111285-147493 GCA_013397095.1 Sterrhoptilus dennistouni | reverse complement strand
CTGAGGGGAGCAGGGCCGGGAGCCGGGGGCGCCTCAGGGCAATGGCGGGAAAGGTCTCTGAGGAGGGGAAAAGGGTCCCTGAGGGGGAAAAGTCCCCGATAGCCCCCCGGGGCCTCCGGTGGTCGCCAGAGGCGGGGAAGGGCTCTGAGGGGGAAAAAGGCGCCGAGAGCCCCCGGGGCCGCCGGTGGTTGGCGCTCCCCGGGCCGGGGCTGAGGAGCCACGCCGGTCCCGCCTCAGCCATCACCGACCTGTCACTTGTTTGCCCTTAAAAGACTGAAAGAGGAGTTTAATTTCCCAAAATGTTATTAAAAGTGTGATTCTGCCCAAAGGGACGTTATTGGAAAGATGAAATCTCACTGCAGACAGTGCAGTTGCTGTAATCTCGAGCTTTATCCCAGTAGGAAGGTTTTTGTGTTATATTAATAGTGTTGGGGTTTTCTGAAACGTGTTCAGAAGAACATTACAAAATGCTAATTAACATCCCTTATTTAAAATTATTCCTAAAAGGTCTTTTAAAGAGACTGAACCTTGAAAATTAGTGCTGTATCATTTATGAGCATTGTAACTTGGGAGCCATAAAGATGTCCCTGCCTCTCATTTTCCCATCAGAATTAATTTTAAAAACCCGTAAAACTTTGATTAAGCCTTTCAAATTCAGTAGCTATACTGGCAAAATTCTTCCCTTTAATGTTGCTATTGCTTTTTCTTGATAATCCTTAACAGACTCCCTATCATCTTAACTAATAATCCTGAACAGATTTAAGCCATTTGAACAACAAATACTAGTGCCTATGCATAAAAAATATAGAAAATCAACAGTTAATTTAATAAAAGATGTGAAACACCAGAATCACGAGGCTTAGATGAGAAATTAAGAGATTTAATTGGAGGCACACTAGAACTGGATGGCAAAAGGGGCTAAGGATGGGTTTTTTCAGTGTGTTGGCTCTTTGTGATCTCCACGAGTGCCTGGCAGGTGTGAAGCCACTGGTACAGGTATTCAACTGGAGCAGAGTCCTGCTCCCACACTGCTGCTTCAGGGACACCTGGAACAAAAAACCAGCATACAATAGGGAAAGTCAAAACTGTCAGCAGTGTGCAGAGTTTACCCTGAATCCAGTTAGTCCAAGAATGGTGATGCTTTGAAAAGCACACAGCTATATCATGACAGTGACCTGCCAAGTGCTGACTTTCCACTACAATTTATCTTATTTTGTGATGGGTGCCCTGTTGTACAAAGTGCTCTGCTATATTTTAATGCTAAACCAGGACTTTTATATGGAACATATGGACATGACCTGATGTTTCATTTTAAAGGATTTCCCATAACTGTCAGTTATACCTACAGTCACACCCCTGATCTGACACTGGTCTCTCAGAATAGGTTCCATCCTGGGAAACCAACCTTTTCTAGCACAGCTGCAGTTTCCAAAGCTACATTCTTTAATCTAATTACATCAGCATCCCTAGCTGCAGGAAAACTGGATGCTCTAGACCTGTTTTGTTCTTTCCAGTGAATTAGTTTAATATATATGAGGAGAACACATGAAAAGGAACTATGACTGCCTCAAGTGTTTACTCTTTATCAGCAGGCAGGGTACTGTTGATAAATATCCCCAGCTAAAGTAATAACTCTTGTCCACGTTTGGCTTTTAACAGGCCTCTCAGACTGGTATTAGATCCTGAAGAGAGAGATCTCAGTGAGAACAAGTAATTTCTCTTGCAGAGATATTGCAAATAATAATAACAGCCTCTTGACTGGCACCAAAAAAAGCTCACGTTCATTAAAAGGGAGAAAAACAGACTGACAAACAGCTCCTGTCTATGGCCCGTGAGGACATTAAGCACTTGGCAGATGGTGTTTATGAGGAGGAGGGCTCACACTGTGTGTTCCTGTTTGGAGATGGGTCAGTCCCTAGGGCAGGGCACAGAGGTCTGAAGCAGATTTGCTTGCCAAAAGAGCCATCATTCTTCATAAGTCTTTACATATTACTTGCCAAAAGCACCCTCATTCTTCATGCTTATCAGGGTTACAATGAGATCACTTGTTCTGGAAGGTTTCAAAACTGATCTGCTCCCCTTTCCTGAAGGCAGTGAATTTTGAGTCTAAATTTAACAGGTTGATTTCTATTGACCAAAAAAGATTGCAGATATTTAGGACCCGTTATCTGTTGTTTAACTTACTGTGAAATCAAAGTTAATTTCTGAAGTAAGGCCCTTAAAAGCACTCAGCTGAACATTGCCATTGACATGGTTTCATTTTTGAACTGTGTCTGGTAACCTCACAGTGAGTTTATAATATTTACCAGTGATGAGGTCCAGCAGCAGCTCTGCTTGAACTTGCACAGATGAAGCAGTTGGATCAAAGCAAGAAATCTCCTGAATCAAATTGTTGTCAAGTTTCTGCAATGCAGAGAACAAAAAGGGTGCTTGTGAAAAACTTACAGAATGAAAGATAGATGAGAAACATATAGGAAATCTATAGGTAATTAATTATTTCACTGCCATTTTCCCCTTGGCAAATTCCACTGCATCTTCTTGGAGAAGGAAGAATAGAAAACAAACTCTGAACAATTTGAATTCTCACCAGTTTACACTGAGTCCAGCTCTCAGTCTCCTCTGAGCCCTTCCAGTCTGGATGCAAAAGCAGCAGCACAGCCTTAACTACGTTGTGTACCAGAGCTGGGGGTTCTTCACAGCTCTTTATTCCAGCAAAGCTCTCAGCATTGAGTTTCTGCACACACTCACGCAGCTCCTGCAGCATGAACCGGTGGAACAGAATCCCTGCATGCCTCATGGTTGCCACACGTTCTGCCTCTGCAATCAGAAACAAACCTCTCAAGAAGCTGCTCAGAAACATCTGCTACTCAGGACTTACATTACTGACTGACAGTCTATGTCAGTCATAGACAGATGATGATGCCCTAGATTTCTGAGGGCAACAAGGTGTCTGCTTCACACCTTTGATTTCAGCACCAAGTACCCCGTGAACCAGAGTTAAAATCTGCCCATTCTGTTTACTCTCCTAAGCTCTGAGACTTGCTTGGGAGTAGTTTTATATACCAAGGAT
This sequence comes from Sterrhoptilus dennistouni, assembly GCA_013397095.1. Classification (NCBI taxonomy): domain Eukaryota; kingdom Metazoa; phylum Chordata; class Aves; order Passeriformes; family Zosteropidae; genus Sterrhoptilus; species Sterrhoptilus dennistouni. The sequence continues at coordinate 144,423 of VWZU01000051.1, read as the reverse complement.
TTTTATTTGTCTTTCCATACTTGTAGGAATGATACTTTAAATATAGTTTTACTGAGACTCCTAATTTCACCCCCAGAAACTATCTCACATCTGTATGCACAATACCCAGCACTTGTGTTGGTTGTCTTTCCTCTAGAGACCTCTGCAGGATCTCCGAGCAGGCAGCTTGAGCCATCTTTAGCATTTTCTGCAGGTCTTTCTGTTCCTGAGGTGGTAATTTCTTGTGCTGTCCAATGCTGATATCAAATATGCTGAGAGTTTGTCTTGATAGGTCATGGAGAGGTACTGCAATGTGGTGTTCTTCATAGACAGAAATCAGAGTGACCTCTGAACTGTCTTTGCACTTGAACAGGTAATCTCTGAAAAGCAATGTGCTAGGGTTTACCATCCTGGTTTGTTTTTGTGATTTACTTAACGTATTTAAGATGCCATTCATCTCTTGTTGTTAAAATAAAGGTATTACATTACTAAATCATAGTTTGTTTCCTTGAAATGAAATTTGCACAGCTCTGAGTATCATTCAAAGCATGTAACAAAGGAAAAAATACATTGGGAACACAATATTGCTTAGCCAAGGTGATTGCTGAAAATCATGAGAATTTAACAAATCTTGCTTTAAAAGCAGTTTGCTGTTTCTAACTGCATTGACATTTGTTGTAGACAGTTTTATAAAAAGTAAAAACAGCTGCTGGAACAGCAAATGGCTGTTCAAGCAACTTTGACAACAAAGATGATATGCTTAAAAGACAAGTCTGTAAGGATCTTGGCAGTAGAAGGAAACAGAGAATTGAAGGAAATGAGACTAATATGGCCAGGAAAAAATACAGATTATTCTAAAGAGCAAAATGGTTCAGTGTAGGCTGTAATCTTGCAAACCTTGGCAGCTCAGCTGGTAAGCATTAAGTCAGAAGTTTTTGCAGCCTAAAGTCAAAGAGAAAATACTCCTCAGCCCTTCACAGTTCAGTGCCATGTGCATACACTCCAGAAGCCTTGATAGTGAGAGAGCTGCAGACACTCCCAGGGGTTTCATGTAATCTGGGTCAGCCTGATGCAGGCTGAGTCAATGAGCAGAGGGGACCAGTCCCATTGCAGGTGCTGGAACCCACCTGAGGAGGTTTTCCTCTCTGAGGAGGACAACAGGAGAGCTGTGGATTTCCTTTTGTCCTGTGTTATCTGTAGTGATCACCTTGTACAGTGCATGGTTCTGCCAGAGAGAAAAGAAAGGTTTAGCTGCATCCAAGAAAGGAACAGATATTTTAAGAGGCTTGGAGAGGGAGGAAATGGTTTCTTATAGGAAACTCCCATGTACATTCAAGAGCAATGGGATTGTTTAAAGACATCTCCCAACACTGCTTAGTTTTATTCCCAGAGATGTGTGAAGAATGTGCCCTGGACCTCCCTCAGCCAGACTATTTAATCCACCCCAGGCTCCACACTGAAGAACACCCACAGGCCTAGAGCTTTCCATTCTTTTTCCCATCCTCTTGCAGTCCTTTCTTGTGCCATGTTTGTGTCAGTATGTCTTGACACATGGAAAGCAGAGAGGGGAGTGAGTGACCTGGCTATCAGGCAGCTAACAAGGGAACAGTGCTAAGCCTGAAATGACAACAGAACACTGCCAACATAAACCATGCTTATCAGAGGAAGCAACTGAATTATGACTGCAGCAGATATCATACAGACTTTGGGATGACACGGGAGCAGTCCTAAATTTTGCATATGCTTTTTGTGTTTTCAACTCACTGGTACATGAAGTGACAAGCTTCCCATGGCCCGAGTACCTGCTGAACAACTGGAATATGACCTGCATGGAGCAGAGATGCCTTTACAAGCTGGCTAATTTGGAACCAGTCACTTCCTGAGCTGTATTTACATCTTGGCTGCTGACATAAGTTCAGAACAAAGAGGTAATAAATCAGCTGATACATTCTCTTGTCCCTATAAAATACCATAATTTTGACATGCAGGGGATATCCAAAGAGAAGCATTTCCCTTAGTGGAAGTCCCAGACAGCAAAGCTATGGATGGATGGATGGATGGATGGATGGGTGTGGGGTTCTGCTCTATTGGTTGCTATGCAGCAGTGAACACTGAAGTAGGAGAATAGTCCTTTTCATATGGAGAAAGGTTTATACTAGCAGTGCTCTTGAATTGTGGGAGGATGAAAACAATGAAGAGGGGTCTCCTTACAGAGGGAATCTTGCCTCTGCATTTGTAGCCCTTTTGTTGCACGAGCAGGCACAAGAATCTTGTGCAGGCTTCAGCTTTAATGATAAAACCACTGGAAAAACACAGGCAGCTGGAGATGCCACTTCCTCTCTAAACCAGCTTTTCAGCCCCTGATGATTACAGACCTTTTCTCTGCAGTACCTTGTCTTTGTTAGATGCCACCAGATAGATTGTGACAGCCTGGATGCTGGGTGTCCTGGGATACAACCAGTCCAGAGCAGTGACAGCCACTTGTAGGATATTTTCCCGCATGCAGATGAGATGGTAGGCTTTGCTGAATGCGTGGCAAACTCCCTGTGAAAGCAGAATCCTCCAAGTGAGCCAGACAATTCGACACAATTTGGGAGAAAAAAAAAAAGGCTGGGGAAATGTTCATGTTGTAACAAATTGCTTTAATCAGAATCTGTAAAGCGGAAAAGTGACTGTGAAATGTCCCTTATCAAATAATGCCCTGAAGTACTCAGTACTCGGTCACAGCCAAGTCCTTAACCAGACAGAGCTGATTTTTAGTGGAAATAGCCAATGGACCGGTAAGGTTGGCTTGCTGCGCTCCCTGCTGCCCAGATGATGCATCCACAGTGAGGCTGATCACAAAGAAATCCGGACAGCTGTCACTTATAATTATTCCAGCACCTTAAAAATTAAAGTTTAATGTAATTTTATAGAAATGAACACAAATATGGGATTGAGAGCTTCACGAAATAAAAGCTGCTACCTTTGGACTTTGCACAAAAGGTCAATTAACATCCTAGTCAGGAGAAGATTAAATAAATTATTGATGAAGGGATACCTCATAGTAAATTTCAGATAAGATGCTTATCAGCATGATACTGATAAGATGGTCTCCTTACACCACTTTCACCATACTCAGAAGGGGACCCACAGATATTTTTTAGTTGTAAATCTTACATTTACTCAGAACAAACATGTAAAATTCACAAGTTTTTTGCAGGTTGGTGTAACAAACCTGTGCCCACCTGGTAGAAAGTGATCTCATGGGTCAGGAAGATGGATTTCTGACACTCGTCCCGAAGAGTGTCAAGTCCTAGAATGCCAAAAACTCTCCAATGAGCATCATACAGGGGCAGCACCAGGAGTGAACCTTCCCTCTCCTCCTCAGGGCGATCAGAGTTCCAGAAGTGAATGTTTCCATGGAGCTGAACTTTTGGAACATGGATTGGCTTTCCCTGGTCAATGGCTGCAAAGCTAAAATATAAATTGATGAGGAGGTTTGTCAGGAGGAGCAGAAAACCTTTAGTGAAACAGTAAATAAACAGTAAATACTGCAGCTTTGATTTCTCCCTGTTTTTGGCATCAGAGAAGGAAGGTGTGAACTCCATACTCCGACCACACAACTTGCTTCTCAAAGGCAGTGGTAATAAAGAGGCACTTTTCATCCTTAGGACATTTTAAAAACATAAGCTAATGAATGGAATGAGAAGGAATACAGAAACAAGCAGCAGTTACATTTAATAGGTTAGCAGCAGCAATGCTTAAAGAGACAAATGTGTCTGGCTTTTGGAAATGGCAAGTGAAGAGGCATGAAAGCTGTTTATACCATAAACACTAGGGAAGGAAAGGCATTGTTCTCAGAAATATCCTGTGGGTATAAACTGGCATAACAGAATTAATTTTTAAAGAAGAAAATGTAGACCCAATGCCACAGACTTTTGCTAAAGGATGAGATTTATTAGACTGTGAGCTAATCTCCCCAAGGAAACAGAGCAGTTCTAAGCAGACCATGTGGAGTATAAGGACATGTATAGGATATTGGATCATTCCAAAACAGTCTCTTGGGAGATTCCCTCTCTGGAATACTCCATCAACCTCACTTTCCAGTGCATCCCAGATACTGGCCCATACATTCCAAACAGTCTAGAGGAAAAGAAACAGGTATTTGCAGCTTTTCTTACCTGACTCCTTTCATGTCTCTGTGCAGCACTTGGTTAAGGACATGGGGAGCATCTTCTGCAGTACAAGCCACGTAGCGCAGGCAAACCTGTCCCTGCTCTGGGGAGAGCCGGTTCTCTTCCAAAAGGGCAATATATGCACTGATCCTCTTGTTATCCCCATGGGCTTCCATGTCCTAGCAACCAAATGTTCCCCATTACAGTCTGCACATTAGCCACTGGCACTTATTTAATGGACTTAGCACTTGTTTAATTTTTGCTGAGATGCTGCTCTGGGTCACTGAGTTTGTGTGTCACCAACGCCATGACGTGGCTGTGTCTCTGCTGTGGCCGTGACTGCCCAGGGCACCCAGTGACAAGCACAAACATTTGGTATTTGGGTTGGCAAGGGAAACTGATTCCTTTTTCCTGTTGCTAATGGGGAGGAGTAAATAGAAAAGTAATCCCTAACTATAATCTGTGCCTAAGAAAAAGTCCTATGGATTTCTTCTCCAGTAGGAGATTCTTTTAACAAAAGAAAAACCAAATGCTGGAGTTGCCACATTTACAAACCTAGAGAATACTACAAGAACACTTCAGCTACACTGAGAGAAGTTTGGGTTTGAGGAGGACTTAAATGGTGGGGAAAAACAGCTAAAGTTGCAGCTGTAAATTAAAAATGAAACTATTTCCACTACAAATTAACCATCTTTGTCCCAAACTGACTCTGGTGTGTTTAATTTCAGAAGCTCCAAAAGTACAGCTATGGATTTCCAGATCTGACCTGAGTCAGCTCTTCTATAAGTGAGACAAAATTACCCATGAGACTCCTTCAGTACGGGCAGAGCAAGGATGCCTACCTGGCACAGGGCCCTCATCACTGCTTTGTACACTGGTTCTATGCTTGTTCCACTGCTCTCAGCTGCTTGCTGGATATCCTGCAGCCATTTCCTCCTGGCTGAGCTTTGCAAGCTCTCTGTGTGACTTTGTTCCACATTTGTGGTCAGGAATCTCACCAAGTTATCAATAGTTTCATCCTCATTGCCAGTGGACTTGGAAGCAATTAACTCAAGGAAAGTCTGGAATGCCTTTGGGGCTAGCTTCCCCACTCTGCTGAGCTGTGGGTATTGAGAGCAAAGCTGTTCCTTTGCTGGAAGGAAAAAAATAGAAAATAAGACAAAGAAAAGTGATTAATCAGTTTTGCAAAATATGAATCAAGACCTAAACAGGCTTTGGGTGGAGTCCATCCAGCCCATCCTTCTAGGTTTCTTTCATCTGTCTCTTGTACATAAGTGGTCACACTGGCAGATAATCTCCAGTTTCCAGACTGGACTCATCCTTTTCTCTAGATGCCTGCTTCTGTCCTATGAAAAAGAATCCCGCACAGCCCTGGTTTCTCTCCTGGTGCTGCTTAACTCCGCAGCCGGTCCGTCAGAGCTGTCCCAGCCCCGGCTCTGGGCTCACGGGGGTGCTCTTGCACAGCCTGAGGAACGTGCAGGCGCTGCCTGGCTCCGGGAGCCCGGGCTTCACCGCGTCTCTGTCACTGATGCTTCCATCATTTTTTCTGCATCCCGTTTTCAAATCTCGTTGGACTCGAAGATGTCCCTGCTCATGGCAGGGTGTTGGACTAGATGATCTTTAAAGATGCCTTCCAATCCAAACCATTTTATCATCATTATCGCAGATTTTAGCTGAAGAAGTAGCAAGTACTAATTTGGCCCCAGTCATGGTGGGGCCATGATGTTCAATGCTGTCTTACCCAGCCCATCATCTAAGGAACATTCAGTATTCTAATTTAATTTCTGATTTTCTGGCAGAACTAGGATGGATAATTTTTTGATCATATAAAATGTTTAGATTTTTACCTCCACTTCCTCCTCTCTTTGAAGAAAGGGATGCAGAAAAAAAATACACATGAAGTTGAATGAGGTATGATCACTTCCTTCACTACTGAGCCACAGCAAAATGAATTCTTTTCCCCTTTATATCTCATGTTACTCTTTTCACTTGGAAGGACAATCAAATGATTCTACTACTGTGTTTGCATCCAGGAGAAGTGCAATGTCTGTGAACCCTTCCCCCAAACCTGCTTGTTCCACATCCTTGAGAGATTAGGTTGAGGCTGCTAGAAATAGTTCATGTTTGCTGGTAGGTGATATTGATTTTGCTATGCTCCCTTTCAATTTATTTGTCCTTTAGTTTATGAGCCCTTCATGGGACTGTGTCCTTCCATATTTCCATGGTATGTTCTGGCATGCTTTGAATACAAGAGAGCAGTGAACTGCCAGTTTCTCCTGGCTGGACAGCCTGGAGATGATTAACTGTGAAATGCTGGTGTGCTCCCCACCCCACCAGCTGCCTCCACTGAGCTGAAGGATAAAGAGATTTTGGTGGTTGCCAAAGTGAGCCGCTTTTAGTGATTTGCAGCAGATCAAGCAGCATGAAGAGGAGCATGGAGATGAAAAAACCAGTCCTTTCCACCAAGCACAAATGCAGACATGTTCTTAATTGCTAAAGTAGTGTTTCAGAGCACCTTATGCCCACATGTTAATATGCACGAGGCTGCCAGACAGGTTCAGGTGAACCTGCAGCACCACTGCAGGACCCAAGTCTTTTCTATAAAGAACCAAATTTGCTAAGTTTATGCAGTGAAAGAACCAACAGAGAAGTGATACTCGAAGCTGCTCTGTAATTCATGAGAGCTGTGCGACAGTGTGGATAACTACAGGCTATTTGAGATCCATAAGGAAAGCTGTTCTCTCCTGTGAGGTACATTCCTGCTGGAAGCACAGTAAAATGTATCTATTAAAAATAGCTGGATAACACAGATGGACTGGACTAAAAGTGCAAACATGTCCTCGGGCTTTATGTGTGTTTTTTCACTGCCATATCACATGTATACATTGCGTGTTACAGCTGAAATAGTTTTTCAACTCATCCCAGTGTCATTAAAACATTGGGCTACTTCTCTGCCTGGGAATCTTGCACAGGAGGAGGGGATGGAGCAATGCATTAACAAATAGGTTTGGGTAGCTGTTCCTTTCCATTTTACACATCATACTGTGTGTGCTTATGACTGCTTGCAAAACCAAACTGGTGCTTGCAACAACCTCATTAGCCCTGTCACTGAATGGTTGAAGGCCTCCTGTGTTGTTCTCACAGAGCAGAGATTTCTCCTTACCATTCATCAGGGCCTCTTTTTCCATGCCTCCCTCAAATGTGCTCAGAACAGCAACCACCTCTTCCAGCTCCAGAGACCCACATGCATTGCTGTCCCACTTTTCAAAAAGTGTCTCCAAAAGCTGTTTCCTTTGGGCCATGTGAGACATGTGCTGAACCTGCAACAGAGGAACAGTTGATGTTTGGTAACTCCAAGTTACTCCAAGTGTCCAATTTGGACAGTGATGCTGGACACTACACAAATGGGGACACTACACCAGTGTGGACACACTCTGCAGTGGTTGTGCCAATCACATTATTCCTATGGGCCAAGCTGAATCTGTACATACATGGCTCAGACCTAGAGATGAATCATTAAACCTGGGAGATAACTTAGAAACACTAAACACAGGTGACACTTCCATTTACCAGGCAGGACCAGCAATGCAGAGAGTTACTTCACAGTGGAAAATGAAGCCTGTGCTGGATTTAAGGTGAGGTCAGCTCAGGTAAGTGCAAGTTTCCCAGAGCACAAATGTCTCCCCAGCAAGAGCTAACCACAGCCTTGTCAATGACACCCTGAAATGTGACAGTTCATATTTCTTTACGTTGTTTTTTTGCTGGTGGTGCCCTGAAGTGTGTGAGCTCCAAGTAAATACATTTGTCCTCTAAACCCAGCACAGAGGGATAACTGGCTGGAGTGGAATTCTCTCAAAGGCCAAAATACTGGCAGTGTGTGCTGTGTTCAGTGAGGACTATGGAGCCGTCAGATCCAATATCTCATTCAAATTAGGTCAGCAGCACAGAGGGAAACCAGAAAGAGGTCTGAGGAAAACACAGCTAGAGAAATGCACCACAAAACAGACCTGAAGTGATATGAGGCACCCTGATGGTTGGCATGAGGAAGGGGAATTTTTTTTTTTTCAGCGCATGGCAAGAGCATCTTGTAACTTAAACACATTTGCCTGTACACATTCACGTCCAGCCATGCACATAGCAAACCCAAAGACACTTGTTTTAAATTCCTCCCCAAACATCCACAACCTCCTATGTACATGCCAGTGCAGTAGGTCAGAGATCAGGTTCTTGGCTATTATAAAGGTGAATAAGCAGAATGGAATGTTTTGGGCTCTTTCACAATTAACTATCAACTGTTGTCTCACTGAGTCCGGCTCTAGGACAGACAGACAACCTCTTACAGGATGAGTCTGTCATCACTTCCAGAGCTGAGGGCTAGGGAGGGAGCATCTGTATGAAAACAAAGGGGTAAAAGGTCTCCTGAAGGAACAGAGGATGCCAGGCTGCAACTGGAGAGCTCTGCCAGCATCAGATTAACAGTTGACTTTGCTAAGTGTCTGTGGGTATTAGCTTGGTTTTTGTTTGGACACGGGATCAGCAAAACTTATCAATATTTACTTTTTCTAGTTGTTCCTTTTTTTCCTTTTCTGTCTGTTGGTATTCTCCTTTGATAAATGCAGCAAGCCTCTTCACAACAGGCAGAGAAATGTCTTCACCAACAAAATTGTCCATGAGCTGTACAAACTGTGGCAGGGTGAGGCAGCTTGCAGCAAAGGAACTCTTAGTACTGGAATCCTGACGGTTCTGAGTCTCTGCTGTGCTGGGACCTGAGTCTGAAAGGCAAAAAAGCACAGTGTGTCACAGGAAGCCAAATCCTGCCCTAAAGCCAACCATGTGGCAGCTATCAACACAGCCCTCAATCCTGCACTTCCTATCCAGGGAAATTATGGCTGAATACAGACTGACTCCATGCTGAGTAAAGGCCTTAATCTGCTTATACTGTTCTAATAGTAGCTCTGCAGATCCAGTCTGGCATGGATGCCATCCTAGAGCCAGGTCAAACCCTGACTACAGGTGAGCTGGAATTGCTGTTACTCAGCAGGGAGCTGTCTGAGACAAAGACCTCATCGAGGGACTGCTGTCCCAGGCAAACAGGATGCACATCCAAGGACTGACTGAAGGACAGGGTAGTGCTGTGCACTGGAAGTTACAACAGAAAGCTGTAGGTACCAGGGGTCTGTACCATCAACTTTACAACCCTTGACATAATGAATCTGTCACTGGATTGCTCAGACAGTGTAGACTCAGTTCTTGTGTGTTCTAAACCATGAGACACAAGAGTGTTCACAGAGTGCTAACAGGGAGGTTGGCCCTCCTAGGATGTTTAAGAAAATACCTCTTTGAAACACAGTTTCCTGATCACAGCCTTCCTAGAACAAAGGCCTTTGCAGACAATGAAGTAGGATCATCCTTTGGAAACACAGTGAGAGATTAAAATAAAAGGTTCCTGCTAGATGATCTCATAGCACATCTCCCTATAGGCAGTCACAGTCTAAAAGTTATTTAAGTAATTTCTAGATTTAATGTGCTCAGGTTCCTGCCTTGCTATAGTAATATTACAGAGTGAAACAGAACATAAAGTTTCTCCTTATTATAAAAATGCTGCTGCTTCACAAAGTCCCACTTGAATTAAAGTGTCTGCTCAGCGCCTTGAATACAGATCACCAGCAAAGTGACTCACCTGCCATCCTATGAGAGGAATAAGCTCTGAAACCTTGGCAGAAAACACCATGCTGAGAAGATAGCAAAGCTTATGGTCTCGTCTACTCAGAAATCACTCACATGGTTTTGAAAAGGATTTTAAACACCCTATAGTTAAACCAACCCAAATATATACATTAAAAATTATTAAGGTCTGTCAGAAAAAAAGAGAACACTTTACCCTGATCATGCAGAAGGTCCTCACCTTGCAGTTTTGTCTCTGAGCTTGTCTGTTGGTCAGAGTGGCTCTCGTTGCTTGCAGGGGTTTCTTGCACAGCCTCTGCAGCTGGAGCTTCCTGTTGGGAATCAGTGACATCCGTGTCTGTCACAGCTCTGTCTCCTGAGGCTGTGCTTGCAGCTTCAGGTGCTGTAACTCCACTGTCCTCTTGACTAACTTGTCCTTCTGATCCAGGTTCTCTGGCTGAGGTATGATCTCCTTCTGGTTTTGTTTCTGTCTCAGGCTCTGGTTTACCAGATCCAGGTTCCCCATCTGTACTGAGACTGTTCCCAGCAGAGGCTGATCCTGGGAGAGCTTCACCCTGTCTGTCTACAGTTCCAGGCTCAGTTTCCCTCTCAGTTTTGGTGTTTTCATTGGAGGTGGATTCCTCACTGTGGATGATATCTCCCTCCAAATCAGTAGCTGCAAGGCCAGTGCTTTTCACTGCTGACACAGCGTCCTCACCTTCCTTGCTCACTTCAGCACCACTTGGCTCTGCTGCTTCGTTTTCCTCCTTGGAAATTTCTCCAGTCTCAGCTTCACTCATGCCCATTTCTTCAACTCCTTCTGTAGCACTGGTACTCATTCTGTCAGTCCCTTGCCCATCATCATCTACAAGTTCATTCTCTAAAATCTCTCCCTCATAAATTTCTGTTTGAGACCAGACCAAATTTTCACTGAGTTCCTCAAAAACTTCCTGGTCACCAAGGCTTCCCCAGAAATTCATAAGATTAATATCTTGCAGCTCAATTATTGGCCCTAAAACAGAAAAAATATGTGTAAGCTGATAGTTTGCACTGGTTTTATGTTCTCTAATATTGCATAAGAAAATATCAAGAAAAAAGGTAATGCCAAGTAAATACAAACTACCAGAAAGTATCTTCTGCAAAGACACATCTCAGGAACACAAAAATTTCAGAATAATGTCTTTGCCTGCAGAGATCTGCACTTCTGGCTATGTATTACACCACTTTTCCTTTGAAAGAAATATTTCATCATTCTCTATACTAAGAAGAAGAGATGTAATTTGCCTTGCATTTGATCTCAGCAATTAATTAATGTCCAATATCTTTAAAATATTTTACTTTCACGCAGATGATTCCCTGCATTTTTTTCTTTTTCTTTCTGGAGGTATTTTAGTGCAAACACAAAATTAACTTCTAATATTGCCCAGTAAGAAAGAACAATTGTTTCAGGAAGAGTCTTTCTTTAATTCTATTTCCCAAAAAGTACTGCAGAATTTTGTAGCAAGGAAAACTTTTGGATGGTGGAACATTACTGAACATTGCATCACAGTTTGCAAAACATGCTTGCAAATCCTGGTGTGTAGGTCACAACACTCATTTGGGTTCTTTTTTTTGGCTCTGTTAATTTCTGGTAATACTTATAGAACATATCTGAACCATCCAGCCTTTTGTGGACTCCAAATGTTTTAACCACAACTGAAACATCCCATGTGCTCACATTCTCTGGGGTTCCAAAATGCATCAGTCTTGCGGATCCTGTTGTAGAAGCTTCTCAGCAGGGCCAGTATCTTTTGTCTATCCAAGACACCAACCTAGACAAAAAGATTACAATTATTGGATTTTTTTCCTGTGGTTCTTGTGACTTACATCAACATTTGCAGCACTACAAAGGCACCATGACCCAAGAATTACCTGTGACTGATAATTATCCATTACCAGAACATCACTACAAATTCCAAAGAAGTTAATTTACTTCATAGAGGCAAAAATTTCTTCTGGGCTGAGCTGGAACTCCCCACACATATTACTTTGCAGGCTCTTCCACTTCCATGTCCTTGACAAATTACAGTGAGATAATTGTAACTGTTCTGCCAAAGGAGTTCTTCGTGTGAAGATCAAAGCTTCAACATTTCATACTCTCAGGACAGATATTGATTTCCTGACAGTACCATGGAAGAATTTTCATGTATTATGGGCTGTGCTGTGTTACCTTAGTGACTGCACACTGTAGTTTGGTTTTGTGCCCTGTCATCTCCTTTGAAGTGTGATGTATTTGCCTGGAAACATAATTAGTCCAAAAATCTGAGCTATTATGACAACCTCCCTAATTTCCTTTAAAAATTCATAGACATTTGACCACAGAGGTGAGAGAGGTATCAGCAGTTCCAGAGCAGAGGAAGGTGCAGAGTTTATTAAATCCTTGTTGCTCAGGGTGAGTGTACACAGACGATAAACCCAGGAAAAGGCAATGAAATGGGTCATTTCCAATCAGGAAATTGTGGGGTTTAAAAAGTAAAGCAAACCTAAACGATTGCAAGTTTTCCATTTTATGATGTATTCCTGTTGTCATTATTTAAGTCCTGCCACCTCTGTAATCTCCCTCCCATTAGTGAAATAAAGTAGTTAATTAGGAAACAGATTTACTTAAGTTCATTATTTGTAGTGAATAGCTTTCCATCTGAATTATTGATTTCCTTTTCACATTTTGTTCTTAGATTAAAAAATGCAAAATGTAAAATTCACCAGGCTTTTAATTCCATGTGAACTTTTTCTGCCCTTAGACTAAAGAAATAAAGGAAGAATTTGCTGTTCTTTTTTGGAAATTATCTCAAGATGACTGCATTGTTTATAACCTGAAACTGTAATTATTGGCACCAATAGTTAAAAACAGAGGATATGGAAACAACCCAGAGATTTACATCTCACCTACTGGTGAAGTTAATGCTGGAGCTAAGTGAACACATCACATTTGCTGGTACTGCAGCACCTTCCTCTACAGGGAAGAGGTTTTGCCAGTTCTGCAGAAAGGACCAGAACTGAAATGTAAGAAGCCATCTGGTCCAATTTTAGTGCTTCAGACTCTGGTAATTTAATTCCTGCTGCTAAAAAATATGCTGGAAGTCAGGGTTGAATTTCAGCTATGGGTGGGTTTGGAACAACAAATGTCATCACAGAATTCTGTCCCTAAATGTGTAAGGTGTAGGTTCTGATTCCCAGTATTTTCTGACATTAACATATAGATACCTTACACACCCCTGTGCAAACATTTCTTCTTGTTATTTGTCTTTCAGTCGAATATATCAGATCGTGCTCTGATTTGTTTAGGAGATGCACAAGCACACATTTCTGAAGGTGTTCCTGGATCACTGTGGAATATTTGGGATCATCCATTCAGTATTTCCATTACACACACTTAATTTTCCATTCAAATTTCCTCAGCTGTTACTTGTCACAATCATCTGCTGGTTGCCCTGAACTTTGCAGTACTAATGCATAATTTTACTTCATTAAAATGGGACTAGATGAATGAAGTATTATTAAAAAGAAAATAAGGATGTTGTTTTGGGATTCAGTTACTTTTTTGTCATATTAAAATAATATAATTAGAGGATTTAGATAATTCAAATTCTTGAAGAGTTTTTTATTATTTGGAGCCAATAATTTTATTTTAATATAAAAATAGGTAAATATAAAAAAAATAGAAAAAATAGCTGAAATTGTAAAATATTAATAGGGGTTTATTTACTTATTTAAACATTTTCAATTTACACAGATTTACCATTTTAGCAGGGGTTGCTGTTATTTCAGGACACTTTTCCTTACAACTTACCCTGGGAGGAACATGTCACAGTGCAGCCATCTATAGAAGAGAGGAGCACTACAACAAGAAACCATTTCCAACTCCCCTCCCCAGCTGTGCTATTTTTCCCAGTTCCTAAATTTAGTAGAAAAGGTGACTTTTCTTTGCACTTGGTATGTGACTAAGGAGACTGATGACAGATTCCTGCCCACCTGCCCTTCGTGCAGCACCTTGTGAGCAGGACAGGTACAGCCCCTCCTCTCCACAACAGAAAACCATCTGTGTTTGTACAGCTGCCCAAAACTCGGGGCAGCTTTAGTGCCCAGGGAGTTGAAACATGTTGACCTAATTTTTTTGTCACCTAGATATTGGCAGGTGATGATTCTCAGCTGTTTTCAGCAATGTTCTGTGACCTGTGAGTAATTCCTTTGGCAACACAGACTAAACCAGACTTGCCATTTAATCAGGGATAGGTCAGTGTTTAACCACTTGATTGTTTTTCTGGAAATGTGATGTGTGTATCCTGAACCCTACAATGAGCTTGTTAGTGAGCAAGAGGGAAGAACAGACATTTAGAAAAGGTCATGAGAAAACAGACTTTGTTGTTGCTATACTGCAAGAAAGATAATCAGGAGCGTCCCAAACTTCATTAGCTTGAAAATTAATCTCTGACTAAATTAAATTTCATTTAAAAATCCCATGTTTAAAACATCCCTGAAAATTAATGCATAGTTGTAAAAGAAACTGATACAAGTGGGCACAGAGACAATAAGCTGAAAATTCACAGAGCCATTGCCTTTTGGGGTATCATAGCAGTGATGCAACTGTGTTCTGGGATTGTCTTGGGAAGTTTCTGCTGCAGTGGATCGCCCAGGCGGTCCTTGCTGAGCTGCCATCCTTCTGGACGCATGCATTTGAAATCACAATAATGATCATGTGGATACCTTCTAATTTGACTGTAATTTAAACACTGCTTTCTCAGCTCCCTGGCCCTAATTGCAGCTCATTGAGGCAGCCAGCCACACTCACCATGCAGACTGGAATTACTGCCTGCTACCAAACAAATGGAAATTAGGAACTGAAACAACTGCTTTGCTGTGCTTTGCAGAATGGGCTCTACAGGTAATGGATCACATTCAAATGGTAGAAGTCCTTGGGTTACTTTGCATTTTTATCTCCCCTGTGGGTACAGTAGAACTTTACAAAATAAACCAGGCCAGGTTTAAAAGAGCTGCGTGGCCCACATGACACTTTAGTGAACTCAATTTGCAGGGCAGGGCTATCTCGGAGCCTGGAAACCACAACTCTGTGCTCTGATCAGGTTTTTTTTTTTCCCGCAGCAGTGGCGTCATTGCTGATAGCTGCTCACTCCTGTTGTGTTAGTGTTTTTGGCTCTTTGCCTCTGAGATTCCACTGGGATTAGCAGCATGGAGATGGTGATTACTGCCACAGAAATAATAGGAAGAAAGTCCCTTTAAAATATGAAAGGAAAGAAGGGATCATTTGGAAATCTGTGGCAAAGACAGGACTCAGGTTTATAAATCCCTGTAGCCAGGAGGATCCATCACAGCCCTTCTTGAGAGCCGTAGGAAAGTGAAATGTCTCCTAGCTGGGAAGCAGACACATTTCTTCCTTCATCCCTGAAACAGCAGCTTGCCTGCTATTCTCTAAAACACACTATTGGTGTTGAAACGAGCCCTGTAATTCCTTTCTCTTGGCGGTAATGACATTATTAGCATGACATTGTAGAGCACAGTTAACTCTGGATAGGCGCTGCAAGCATAGCTGGAGGAGTGCTGGGTGGAATATAAAATTTATGTAGGGGAGAAAACTAAGGTTTGGGCAACTGTTTGCTCTGTAGTAGCCAGCAACTGCCAAACTGAGGGTGCTCATAACAAGTACCACACTTTCTGGATGAAGCCCAAGTTTTTAGCAATATTTTATGCCATTGATTCTTCAGTTCCTACTATTTACTGGTTTTCTAATGAGCCTAGCACATTTTTTGTTTGCTTTTTAATGGGGATGCAGGTGTACTGAGAGGATGATAGATAGAGTTAAAAGCTGCTGAAAACCAAATTATGGCTTTTGAGTTTCATTTCCAGCTCTGTAACTGACTTACTGTATTTTAATTTCCTGTCCATAAACTGTGGCTGAAGTTCACAGTACTGTTCTCAGAGAGGCTGTAAAGGTGGATTATTTTGCATTTTAAATTTTAACTATGAGATTTATTGATAGAAGCCCTTCTGATCTATACAGTAATACAACATAATTAATGCAATATATGTAATTATTGAAGTAATGTGCACATTTGTTAAAGTTAATCTACGTCAGATTTTGCTCAAATGTGGCTGAATAGATAAATTCGCACTCAAATATTCTGAACGTGCTGTTAAAGTGGGTAATTTTTTAGAATTAAAGACCATGGTTAATTTCTTCTCCAGAATCACCAAACTTCAGTCCTAAGTCATCAGTTTAGGTAATTCAGTTTCTAATTAGCCATCAGTTAATAGGCTATTGGATGTTTTTGTGTCTAAGAACTATGAATTTGACAACAGTGCAGCAGCTGTTGTTCTCTAAAATACTGCTGAGTAAGCACAAAGAGAGGATCTAGAGTTGAGAAAAAGAAAAAGCAAGCAGTGACCCAGAGAAATACCAAACTGGGAGCATGCCCACATGGAAATTACGCTGAGAGCTGCTTTGCTTACCTTTATATAATGACACATTTGGAAGAGCTTAACAAAAATTTGCCTCCGTGTATCATGTTTTGTTGCTTCTTGGAAGTCCTCAGCACACTTATGGAGATATTCCATGATTTCCTGGAACTTGTCACTTGAAACATATTCAGTGTAGGAATGGACAAGCTATAGAGAGAAAGCAGCAGTGGACATAGTTAGCTTTCTTCAAGCATTTTCACCTTTAGTTGAACTCCTAAAAATCTATTGCGTGCAATCAAATATTTAGGAATTTGTAATTTAATCTGCCAACAACACAGACTTGGTGCCTACTTCATTCTTCCCTTCAGAAGAAACAATATTCTCCAAACAAGCCTGGGACACTGCAGAAATGTATCCTGAACACTTCCTTTCCTGGTCCAGAGGTCACTTATCAAGCTCAAGCAGAAATGCTGGATCAGATCCATCCTATGAAATGTTGTGGCTTAAGCTCGATTTTCTTGTGGAGGATTTAAGTTCTCCATGGTTTTCTTGCAGCATTTACTATTCTTGACTTCACTCCCAAGGAGGCATTTTGAGCCATTACATTCTGCAGCAGTGACAGTTACTCAACTCCCAAATGCCACAAAAGGAGCATTGCCTACAATTTCAGTGTTTAGAGGAGCAGTTGGATACAATAAAAAAATGGAAGATCCTTCTGAAAATGAGCCTGCTGTCACCCAAGTCCTCTGACACTGGGAATACTACTTTCTTGAGATTGATTTTACGTTCCAACCTTGGAGACACTTTCACACTTTGGATTTATAGCCATGTGGCTTTTATGAGCAAAAGCAATATGGTTCTAAAAATGTGGTGTGCATGACATAAATAATAATGGCCATCAGAACAAACCACAATCCCAGAGCCTGGGCTGAATTATTATAGGAGGTTTTTGGAGTCAGCCACACTAACAGGGAACCCAGAACAGTTAAAAGGCAAAATTTCCAAAGCACAGAACGTTTCTCATTATCCCATTTTAAAAGTATGGATACCTGACATAAATGCTAAAATATCTTGGACTTGTTGAAATGCCACACAGGCAATAACCAGCTGAAATATTAATATATGTTATTATTATTCATGTCTACATTGCATAATTTCCAAATATATGGGACAAGTGGAAAAGAGAGGAAGATCAGAAAAAAAGCAGTGGCCTGAGGGGTGGCTGGTAGGAAAGAGCTCCTAATGCAATGTGGGTTTTTTCTTCATTTCAGCATAAAAAGAGGATGTAAATTGGAGAGAAGGTGGCTCAGCTGGGGCTATGGGTATCCACCAGCTTCTTGGGGTTATTAGAACCCGGAGTCCTGTGACAGAGGAACCTTAAAGGTGAGGCTGTTGGGATCAGGCAGGTTGGACAAGCAGCTTGTTATTTTGGATGTCACCTTGATGACACATCCAAAGGCTCCTGCACTAATACTGTGTCTAACAGCTTCACAGGACACTGTTTACAAGCACCATGTGGGCAGGAGGCATCATCACAGGCTTAAGCCTGTCTTAGCTGATGTATAAATTACTGTACACATAATTAACATACATTTATTTGTTATTAACCTACAGATTTTGACACCTCTCCAAAGAAAGCTGGCACACCTCCTTCTTGTTAACCAGAGACCTTGGTGTAGTTTGTGACCACATTATCATCAAAAACAATGATCTGTTCTTCTTGTTCCTACTGATCTCACTAGAAATTGAGAAAGACACTTGCAATCATGGAAAATAATCTCACCTTTAAAGCCTGATTCTGACCCTGCAAAGGCAATGTGAGCATTTCCCTTGGTGTCAATAGCTTTGTGCCAGGCTGCTGGGGGTTCTGTGTGTTAGAGCACAAAGCTTGTGAAATAAACTATTAAGGGCTGGTCTCTGTGATTTAAATGCTTTTTATATAACAGACCCCATGAGGTTGTCACAAAGGATGTAAAAATACAACAGCCACTGTTCTGCATTTCTGAAAAAAGCACCCCAAACCCAAAAAACAATAATGTGTGAGGTCTTTCCACTGAGTTTCTAACAGCCTTTAAGTAACCCAAAGCTGCACTGAATTCAAGGAAGGAAAAAAAAAAAGGTGCTATTTAATTTTAAGGTCCATTAAAAGCAATGTTTTCCACATGGGAAAGGGCCATGACCAGCATGGAGGAAGATAATTTCTTACTGGGTTTGCTGGATGATGGAATGGGGTGAACAAAGGTAAATTGTAGCTGAGGATTAGAAGCAGCTCTGTCCTGATGATGGAACCGTTCCCAAGGGAAGTGATGAAAGCCTCATCATTTGATTCAATTAAAACCGGACTGGAAAAAGCAGCAGAGAATATGTTCTGAGAGAACATTCCTGGCAAAGCAGACAGCCTGACAATCCATGTCATTTGTGCTTCTGAGCTCTGTTGTCATATCTTTAATTGAGTTAAAATAAAGAGTACACAAAGTATATTTTAAATAGTTTTCTAATGCTAATGGAGCATGTATTCATTCAGTGATTATATATATGTACCATAGGGGTTATGGACTGATGCTTCATTGCAGTGACAAAAGCAATTCTCTGGGCTCTCATTATCCACAATAGTCTTCTTAATTAGATGCAATAATTCTGAGGTTAAATTCAAAAATATCTCATTTCATGCTTTAAAAAACCTTCAACAAGTTACCATAAAAATGCATCTCTGTGCAAAATACCAAACATGTGAGTCTCCTGAGAGGGAGGAAGGCACAAAAAAATCACATGTGGTTGCTTGGAATTAGTCTCTGCACAGCTGCTTTATACTCTGGTTTTAATTATTATAACAGCACCCACTAGCACTGCTGCAATGAGGGTCTGCCATTATTCCCATTCTAAACACTCCTTTTTACAGGTTTAATTACCCAGCCATAAAATCTGGCTCTGTCGCAGGTAGAAATTGCTGGCAAAGCCTTGGCCTGGACAGCTTTCAATAAATACAGTTTGAACCAGTTTGGTTGTTTTCAGCTTGAGGAACAGCAGAGTAATGGGGTGAAACTTCCAAGTACATTTATGATTTTGATGATTTAAAACCACATTTCTGGTGTTTCCCACTGATAGCTTTTCAGTTTAAAACTACTTGGTTATGCTTCGTGAATATTTATGAGACTTGTTGCAGTTTGTTTATGGTTCAGATTAGTGACAGTTCAGGACAAATGCTTCTCATCCCAGGTCTTCATGGTTTGGTTCATCCTGGTTAATGGAACTTATCAGAAATAACAATATTCTGAGGATGTTACTAATTACCTCAGGTTAATGGTAGTAGTGGGACAGCAAACCTCCTGTGAGCAGCCAAGAAAAGTCTGAATTCACAAGTGATTCAGGGCTTTGACATTCTAGAAAGGAATAGGGAGGGGTGTCCTAAAAACCACTGCTCCAGGAGTAACTTCCCAAAGAGCAGCACAGGCTGCAGCTCTGAGGAAAGCAAAAGAGTTCCCTCCAGCTGGCCAGAATGGAAGTGTTGTGAGAGGATGGAGATGGAATGTGAAATGTCCAGATACAGCCCATTACCTGGGATGTTGGAGAAGGGAAGCCCTTCACTTACTCCTCAGGCTGTCCCCAGGGAAATGCTGACACCTCATGATAAACACCACATTCTGAATCAAATGCTCTTATTTCATTTCTCACCTTTGTGAACTCACTTAGGCTTACTGTTTTTTCCACTGTGTTTAAGATTTTCAGCTTCCTGTCATGGGTTGCTGGTAAAAAAATGAAGGGATTTTGGTTCAGAAAGCAACAGTTGTGATTTTGCATATTGCACACATATTTTTGCACATTGTACTGTTACATTAACTTTCTTCTTATGTTGGATGACATTTATTTGAGGTTATCACACAGTAGCTGAAGCATCTGACTGTACAGAGACCATCTAAATCTGCTTGCATTTCTCTTGCTGAGAATCTCCATTTAGCTATTCAGAACTGTAGTCATATTTATTCTTGACATAAACTGGTGCAAATTGCAATGATTTTAACAGTACTTACAACTAATTATGTGAGGGAGGAAATGATTTTTGATTTAACAAACAGATAAAACTGCCTTAGAACTCTGGAGACACGGATTCTGCTTTGCAAGAGAGGAATCTGAAAATCATAGTAATTTTCTCAAGAATACGGGAATATTTTTACTGATGATGATATTCAAAAGTATGTTTTGGTCAGCTTCTGGGCTGCTATAATGGAACTGAGAAGAGACATCAAACATCTATATAGGTTTCTGAATAAGTTCTTTGAGAACAGACATACTATTTCTGTTGGCATTATTTTTCTATTCTTTCTTCTAAATATATCAGCACTGATGAGAAAATTCATCATAGAATGCATTTATCTCTTGTTGGTTAATATGTTCCTAAACTGTACATTATCTTTATTAAACTATAAAACAGAGTGTAATGTTCTGTTAATGTACATTGAATGCTATTAAGTGAAATAAATTAAGAAATGGAGCCTATTAGGGAAATAGCACAGAGAGCACCCCCAGCATCTGGAGAGCAAATATTTGGGCAGGAAATTCCTTCACAATCTCGTGTCCCAGGGTCTGTTTGCAGTGGGGAACCACAGCTCCATGGCAGGAGCACAGGGGCTGTGTTTGGCAGTCACACAACGTCCTACCAATATTGGGTGATTACTCAGAGGAAAAATTCTGCAATACAGACAGGGCTGAGCAAGGGCGAGCCCCAGGCAGAGGTGACTCCAGCAGCAACAGAAACACTCTCTGGAGTGCCCTGTTTATCATCCCAAATCAGCAAAGACACATTTGTTATCACTGATGATCATTACAGGCTCTCCATGTAAAGGGCTGGCAGCAGGCTCGTTTTGCCACTTCAGTGTTCCTGGTTCTATTCAATTATCATCATCTGGGGAGGTCAAGTGTGAGCTATATAAAGTGAACAGGAATTATGGAAATCTTTCTGAGCTGAGTGCTCTGGTACAGAGGCCCATGGTTGTGTGTCACTGGATGCCTGGGACTGGCCAAGGGAATGGCTTGATGAGATGAGCTGTTGGGTGGAGCATTAGGTAAACCTCAGCAATTCCCCTGAAAACATAACAGGTAACAGCACTGTCAGACTTTAATTTTGTTGATCCCACCTTAGTTCCATATCTCCCAGTATGCCAGTATTTCCAAGACCTCCCATGAGACAAACACAAAAAGGAGGAATTTGGTACAGCGATTCTTAAAAATAGCAATAAGCAGTGTCTGGCTAATAAGGGATGTAAGTGGAAAAGGTTTGTATCTGCTCTATCTCCTGAAAGATTTTTTAAACATTTTCCCATACTTTTCAAGATCATATGAATGAATTACATGGTGGTTCAGTCTCTTTCCAATCTATCTGAAGATTTGTGGTTCATATCCTATTGTAACTACCCTTGGAGATTCTTTCTCTGCTACCAAATCCATTTGCTGTTTGCTCACATTTCACATCAGAATTCAGATCACAGCAATAAAACTAGAGGAAGACACATTGAAGACTTGCCTTTTCTCATATCTTCAGGAATAGAATCAGTGACATCTGGAAAAGACCTCAAGGCACTCTGAACCTAAAAATCAAGGTAACAGTCAAAGGCCTATGTCATGCAGACAACAGTAGACAATTACTGAAATAAATCACCCAGAATAATGAGATTTGTGGACAACGCCCTGTCCCCTGATCTTGTGGTGGCAGAGCCATGACCCATCCTTGTGCCCCATGCTGCCATGCCAGGGCACATGGCACTAGCACAAATGTCCTTTTTGTCCTGTTTGCAACAACCACAGCAGGATCTCCCCTGGTTACCAGTGCTGCTGGGATCCTGTCATATTCATCCACCGTCCACTCCTTGAACAGAGCTGCCAGCACCTCCTTTCTCCTCGCTGTCTCCTCAGCCTTCTGTCTTTCAATCTCCTCCCTTTCCTCACGTTTCTTCTTTGCCTCAGCCTTCATCTGGGCCAGCCTGTAGGACATGGGAACATGGATTAGAAAGATACCATCATAGGCATACTTAAGATTGACTAAGCCTATCCTGAAGAACAAAACAAAAGGAAGCAACTCTTTGCTGAAATTCCTGTCTACGTGGAAGACATTTAATGGAAAGTCATCTGTGCAGCTCCCCTAGTTTTGTGTCATTTCAACAGCGACACATTTTACCTTCACATTTATAATGACATTCATCATTTATTGTGTAGATGTCCTTCAATTTCCTTTCAATTCTAGCAGGGAGACAGGTGCATAATTTTGCTACAGTTGATTTACCAACAAAATTGCATCAGTCTTCATTGTCTCCAAACCCAAGTACCTTTTCACACAAGCACTTCACTGGCAAAGAACAACGTTCAATGAAATTTCTGAAGCAGTCTCACACAATAGAGCCCTCATTGCCTTAGGACAGGGATAATACCTCAGCCTCTCCATCATTTTGAACACATAGAGTTTGCAGCTTTGGACTGCCAGTCAGCTCCTTCCTGCTTTTGTTTTCTTTGCTTCTCTAAACACTCTGCCATGTTTTTCCCAATCCTCCATTTCACACAAGTGAATAAAATTGATCCTGAACTCAGCTGCTTTGATTTTGACTTGGTTAATTTATGAAATGGGAAAAAAAACCTTTAGGAAGGTCAAAATACTTAAAGCCAAATGATCAGTTCATATGGAGAGAAGAGCTCCTGTTCATGGAGGCTGCTGGAATCTCTCTGCACTGAGGCAGCTGCTCGTGGCCTTCACACCTTCTGTAGCTACTCAGAGAAAGCATAATTGCTCCTCTTTTGTACCTGAGAACTCCAAAACCTATATTTTAGCTAGTGATTCCTGCTCCCTTCTTCCCCCTGTGTTTCACGTGCTGTGAAATGTGCTGATCCCATCCCCTCTCTCTTCCGTTCCTCTGGGGTCATCCTACAAATTATAACCCATGAATATGTTCTTTAATGAACAGAAAGACCTGTTTTACATGTCACAGCAATACACTTTGATCACAGTCAGTTTTATCACAAGGTCATTGCTCTTCATGGCCATTTATCACAGAGGTTTCTTAACGAATCATTTGGTTTCTTAATGATTGGTGGGCATTGCACAAGTGCTGCTGAGGAAGCTCAGCCTCGGGCACTTTGATAGCAGGGGAAGGGTAAAATATTTTCCCATCTTCTGACTGCTTCCCAGAGCTGGAGAAGAGAAGGAATGCAGCAGGTACCAACCTAAGTGGACAAACAGATTTTTCTCCAATGTATGCTGCAGCAGAAAGAGAAAACCAGACCATTTGTAGAGGCAGCTCCTCCTCTGGAACTGTCTGCAAACTGGAAGCAGAGCCTGGGCTGTGCTCAGAGCTGCCAAGGTGCTTTGGTGATTAATTTGGGCAGTTTCCAGCACAAGTTACATTCTGTGCTGCATCTGCACTGGGCTGCAGTTTTGTGTTCATTTCTAGGGTCCTAAAACTGAGCAGCTGCATCCTCTGCCTGGTGTCCCTCAGACAATAATGGCAAAACAGGGATAACAGCACCAGGCACCCATTGCAAAGTGAGCTCGTTTCAGATCAGACATTTCCAGAAAAGATGAGATGGCAGCGAGGTGACTTCTCCCTGCAGAACCAAACATGTTTCCTCAGGAAGAGAGCTGCCTGCCTCCCACACAGGGATGGGTGACTCAGCCAGAAGGACTCCCATCCCTGGACAAAGGCTCTGTCTCAGGTATCAGTCCATGTGCATAAGGAATTTTTCCCATCTGTTCTCCTTCCTGCCTTGACTCTCAGTCAGGTGGCAGTTAAGGAGAAACTGGAGGAGGTCCAAGAGAGCTCACTGAGGATAGGTAAGTGTTAGATGGGAACATGTGCTGAATTCTGCTTTGCCTGAAGGTAATGCCAAGGCTCCCAGGACCTTCATTTGGGTCAGAATTTCATTCCTCACCTTTCTGGTGCTTATGTGAGAGGTGTTGAGCACAGACTGGCATTGCTCTTGTAACAATTCTGGCCTGTTTGAAATCCAGTGACTCACATGAGGAGTCTCACTGCTTTGTGGTGCTGTTAAAATCCTGTGTTGCTGTGATTTAAGAATCTCATGCAAATCCCACAATGCAGCCATCACAAATATGTAAATCCTGAGCTGCTGTGAATGCAAATCCCATGATACTACTGCCAGTGGATATGCAAAACCTGCTACAGCCATGATTACAGAACCCCCCTGGCAATGCTGTCTCTGGAGATATTTATTTCTGTAAGTCTTGATAGTCACTTCCTTTGACTCAGCTCTGAGAGCTACAAATTGAGAACTTGTCTCCAAATGTAAAGATGGGCTTAACAGCCAAGGTCAATATAACAGGTCATGGGTGGCCAACACTTTGCATTCAACAGGAAAATCTGTCCTCTCCAGAAACAAGCTCTGATTCACAATGAAAGCCAAAAGTATTTTAGGAGGGGAAAATAAGCCCATAAAACAGAACCAAACAAAAAACACAATCAAAACCCCAGGAAATTTTATGTATTTTAGTTCAATTAGTTTTTTCAAAATAAAGCTGAAAGGTGTCCCTCTGTGAAGCAACAGAAATGATAAAACTGTTCCCAAAGCAAAGCTGTGGCAAGGCTGACATCCTAAACATCCCCCCAGAACAGCCTGTGCTTTAGTGAAAACTCACTCAAGACATATTTCCCCACCTCATTTGTTTCAGTGGACCAACATTTAAAAAACAGAAAATAAAACTGAAATTCTTTTACCAGTGACTGTATAAAATTCAATTCTCATGTCACTTTATTGTATTCACATCAGGCATGTTCCTACAAACTGCAGCAGTGTGTTTAATGGAAATGTGGAGACAGAAACTCAGATAGAGAGATTTAACATATCCTTTTAAGCATTATGATACTGAGAACTTCAATTATCTTAATTTAAGGTTTATGCATAAGACATGTCAACATTTTACTTCCCTAATTTCTGACACTGAAACCAATTTTCAAGGTGTATGCACTATTTATGCAAATAGAGAGTCATTCAAACAAAAGTCATTATTCTACAAATACAGATAGAGAATAAAGTGATCTAGTAGTGAATGAGTAATTTTGACATTAATCACAATCACCTCTGGATCATCTGTGAACTGAAAAGTTCACATCTACATTTTCCTGAACAGAGCAATGAAAATAAAACATTATTGTTCATCTAATGCTCTCACATTCTAACCTTAGCATTTTGTAAGGTGCCATGGAACCCTGTTCCAATAATCATTAAGTATTATACTAAAGCAAACAGCCTAAAAATAAGCAGCAGAACAAAATAACAAAACAGTTTCTACTTTAAAAGGAAAAATAGAATATAAAAGGAAAGCCTAAATAAATATCCCAGGAGAAGGAGCTTCTACAATGTGCCAGGACAATGTTGTTGACTTGGTCAAGAGAAATCATCCTGAAGGAGGAAAAAAGGTGATGTTTATATTCAGTTTGGAAGACTAGAGAAGAAATTATCTGAAGAGTCTCCAGACCTTTGATACTACCACCTGTCCCAAAGAGCTGCTGTCACTAAGCTAGACCGGTTTGGAAGCAGTTTGCATTGCTCATGTGTAATTAAGATAGAGTCTAAGGAGGAATTACATCCTTGTGAAGGGCAGAATAGTGCCTTAAACAGGAATAACTAGTGTTTCATTTTGTGTGCCATGTTCTGGCATTTGTCCTGCTTCTCAAGTTTTTATGCGACAAACACCATCCCTGGCACTGCACTCTACAAGGTGTCTTTTGCTCATGATTCTGCCAGCCAGGCTGCAGGGACACCATTCCTTTTGTAAAACAGAGACCAAGACACCAGCTCTGGCCACACTGTCAGTGCTCTCACCTCTGTGATGTTGTACCTTGCTGCAAAGATTTGAGCTCCTCGGACACCACCTTCATTTCTCTCAGGTATGGGCCTGGTTTTGTAGGAACACTTTGCTGAGGGTTATGCCTCATCAGGTATTCTCCAAGATAATTAATGGGGTTAAATCTGGCTGGTTCTTGGTCTGACACAAGCACATGGTCTCTTTCCACTTTCATTAACAAATTTTCTACTCCTGGCATTACTGTAGGGAGGACGTTGTTGAGCAGATAGATGCGAGCATCGAGTGTCTCCTTCTCCTCACTGTACCACTCTCTGGCCAACCAGTCCCCGGGTTCTCTCCTCCTCACCTTTGCTTCTTCTGCCTTTTGTGCTTGAACCAGCCTCACCTTTTTCTCCTGCAGACTCAGACACCTTTGTTGTACCTTTTCATGAAAACACTCTTGCCATGAAGTGTAATTACTAGGACATGGCAGTTCATCAGCCGCCTGATTACTTCCCATCTCTGTTGCAGTCCTATCCTTATGTCCAAGTTCAAGATCTTGCAGATCTGCAGATTGGGTTGATTCTTCTGGTTGA
Organism: Sterrhoptilus dennistouni; assembly: GCA_013397095.1. Taxonomy (NCBI): domain Eukaryota; kingdom Metazoa; phylum Chordata; class Aves; order Passeriformes; family Zosteropidae; genus Sterrhoptilus; species Sterrhoptilus dennistouni. The sequence continues at coordinate 117,790 of VWZU01000051.1, read as the reverse complement.
GCAGCCATACTTCAATCACTGTGACACAGAAAAAATAAAGTAGCTGTTATATAATGCCAAAAGATGCAGCAGTGCCCTAACAGGTGACACAGGAATAGAGTCTATTTGTTAGGCATTAACTAATATTTTTTTTGTATATTCCTTTTTAATTCTGTTACTGCTGCTTTGTAGTCTTAAATAAATACAGACCCTTTACTTCAAAGATCAATAAATGATTTATAAAGATTAATTATGTATCACAACAGCCCTTGGAGACAGAGCAACTAAATTAGTGTGTTCCTTTCGTAGGGCAGAAGAAACTGAGACACAAAAGGGGAATGATTAATTCCAGGTCACTTAGAGACTCAGAAACCAAGCAGTGGACAGTGTTTGCAACTTGTCCCCCAGTTCCAACCAGTGGAATTCTCTTACCCCCAGCACATTATTTCTGTTTAGGTCCATTCCCTGCCTCCAGGAAATCCAGTGGATATGAGACAAAGGAAACAAGTAATGGAAATTTCCAGATACCCAGGAGCAAGATTCCTCTACATGCTTCCTCTGCTTCAGCTTTTCTGAGACTGTGAAGAACAGTGAGGGAGCTTGTCCCACAAACTACTCAGCTTCAACTGTGGCAACTATTTTTTGGTCTGGACATTTTGTTAAGGTAACCAGGACACAGCAGAGCTTCTACAGGAGAAACCTATACCATTAATTCTGTGATTAAGTTGTTCTCAAGCACTTTATGTTGTAGATCACTCTGTAAAAGAATAATCCCTTTACAATTTCAAGAACTTCACAGCTCAAAATGTTCATTCTGTGAAATATCATAAGAAACTGAGGTGCTCACAAGGCACAATTTGAAAAATGTTCCTATATGTCTCCAGGCATAACTGTCTGCATCTGGAATGGGATTTACACACAGAATGGAGCAGAAGACTGGCTACAATATTCAAAACATGAAAAATCAGCAAAATGCTGCAAATCCCCCAGCTTAGTGTTAAACAACAGCAAGTGAAGGATGATATTAAAAAATAATCTAATACCATTCCAAATTAGAGACGAAACTCCACTCTGAACTTGTTGCCACACTACCCTCTTCAAGTTTTTATTTAAAAGTGCTTTTCACTGAGGCCTTTCAGTATCCATAGCAATAGCACTGCTTTTGGTATGTATTGGTCTTCCTGTTTAAGCATACCAAACTGTTCTGAAGCTGTTCTGAAGCTGTTCAGCCTTCCAGGAAATGTATCTGTGATCTACAGCCCTCCTGGCACACAGATTTAAATATGAATATGTTGACCTTCTGGTTCATTAACAGTGCTGGAGTACAAATACTGCCTGGATGGTGGGATGCTTCACAGCATTAAATTTCTAGGTTTGTTTTCTCAATAGGCTTGTAGGTATCTTCTAGTATTTTTTTTTTCCAAAGGTCCATTCCTGCTGGGAATGGTATGGATTTCTGGTTCAAGCTGCCTACCTGGTCCACAGAGAGGGTTTTAGGTTGGTAGTTGGTTTTGCCACCAAAGGACAGAGCTGGAAAGGATCTGGATTTACAGTGGTAGAAAGGGAAACCTGTCCACCCTGTGGAATTGTTCCTTGCTTAGGTGAGTTCCTTTCAATAAGCTGTAAAACCAGACTCCTTGGTTCAAAGCAGGGTGTTAACCAAATGTTCTGGTCACATTCCAAATCAGCTGGTTTTGTGGTGCCAAAATAAACTGTTCTTGTAGTTTTAAATACTTATGTTATTTTTTAAACATCCTTTATGAAACCGTCTGCAGTTTCTGTGCAATGTTAAAGTGACAACTCCACTCTGCTTTATGAGGTGGCTGATTCTGAAAGATGATAAATATGTTTTTCTACACTGCTCTCAATCTTTTGTTAGGATGGTTTTGAGGATTAGTTAATGTTTATAAAGGATCTCCATGTCTCTGACCAAAACAAAACATGAAACAACCAGTGTGAATGTTCTGTCTCAATTCCATGGCATCCATGTAACTGCAGGAATGGAAGCAGAGCATGGAGAACTGTGCCCAATGCTTTAATGCAGGACAGATGAAGAAGACTAAGAGGGTAGAGAAGGACAAACAAAAAAAAAAAATAAACAACAAAGGAATGCTACAATCAGGACATAAAAACTTGGGATTTGTGGAGGATTACAGAGATGTACAATGGATAATACTCCATTGGCTCATAACCTTCAGTGCTGATTTTCATTAGTTGAGAATTTGGCCCATAAGGAAGAATTTCTCCAGTGAAAGGGTGGTCAGGCATTGGAAGGGGTGGAGTCACCATCCCTGCAAGTGTTCAAGAAACAACTGGACGAGGCAGTAAGTGGCATGGTCACATTAACAACGTGGTGTTTGGTAAAATGTTGGATTCAATGATCTTGGAGATCTTTTCCAAACTTAATGATTCCATGAGTATGATTTTACAATAATATTGAGAGCTCTCAGGGCCTATGGCATTCCCAAATGGAGCCAAATAACAGCAAGCATGGAGCACAGAGGCAAGCTCTAGAAACACCCAGGAAATTTGAAGTGTGATATAAAGTTTCCTGTAAGCCTTTGTTCAAGCTGAAGGCAAGATAAGCTTTCCATTATTTAGTAGGATGCCACTTCCCTGGCTCCTTTGCTGTGAGAAAAATACTCTTGCTGGAATCCCTGCAGGTACAAAAAGATTATCACTGTGTTTTCTGTACAAAACTCAAATCTGCTCATAAATAATACTCTTATGGTTTCATTGTTATTCTGCTAGAGAATTTTGATGAGTAGGACAAAGCAAGGCAGGACTTAAGTTTGTTTAGGCAAATATTTTGGAGATGTTGCCTTACAAAAGTCCTTTCAAAAACAAAGTCCAATCTCTTTGACATTCTATTGCTCAGAAATACTTTTGCCTTTCCCTAATGTTTTTCATAGCATATTTATCTCCTCAATCACAAAAAGCCCAATACCCTTTTCATACATGATCTTTTTAATACAATTAAAATTTAAAAACATTTTCTTTTTTGCTCTCTGACGCTTTGAAGAACTGTTTTTCTTACCTTTGGAGCAGGTATCAAAATAGATCTTATTCCTCCTGCATTCAAAGTGGCTTTGCAAACCAACAGGGATTTAATATATGCCCATCTGTTCTCAACCACTAAAAATCTTGAAGTGAATTAGGGATTTCTCAGACCTGCTGTGGAGCTGGGCTGTGAGTTTTACTCCTCTGTGTGTTTGCAGTTGCTAAGCAATAATCCCAAAGGTTGCTATGTCTTTCCACGATCAGAATTGCTGTAGGTTGTCTTTTGGCTTTGGCACAGCCCAACAGACTCTTCTGTACTGAACTTAGAACATTGCATCACATGACTGAAAATAAAATAAAATCAAAAAAGGACTATGAATAGCTACAGAGAACATTAAGAGCACAAATAGAGAGATTCCACAGGTGCCAGTGACAGGTTACCTTCAGATACAAGGTTCACAAAGTCCAGAACTGCAGAACTGTCTCAAGTCCATTACCAGCTGAAGGGAGGATTGTGTTAACCAGATGTGAGGATCTCAGACATAAAAAGAAATTAATTACAAACTGAATTTAAACATTTCCAGGCTTTCTTTCTTGTGTTGCTTTGAAGCAGCCTTGCAGGAAAGGCACACAAGCACTAATGAGCAGGGAGTGCACGGTGCCATTTTTCCAGACTGCTTTAAAACCTGAATCTAAAGGAATTTGATGAATCCCCTTTCATAATCTCTCCTATATTCTTTGAAGAATAATATGACAGGGAAAGGAGAAGGCAAATGACAAACACATCTACGACAGGCATTCTGCACCCATTTACATGAATGTAAATCAGGTGCCTGTTCAGCAATTCCCTTGGGTTAGGCACGACTTCCAACTGAGAAACTTATGGCAATTTCTGCCAGGAAATGAGGTTTGTCCAATGCTGTTTCTTTCTTGGTATTTTATACTGGAAATGGCAAAACCTTTGGATTGCCTACCTGCAGGAAAACTGAACTGTGACTTTATCTATGGTGTATGTCATTGGAACAGCTGCCCTCTCTTAGTCTCCATTTCAGGGGATGGCCTCTAAGAAACCTTGAAATAGAGGAGGTCAACTTTCATGTGAAAAATAAACTGTAATAAATTGTCATTTCTTTGCTATTTATTTGAAGAAATGTATCAGAAGGAAATATGCACATTGCAGTGCATTTCCAAGATGTGTTGAAGTCTAGCATCAATTATGTTAACAAAATGAAGCAGAAAATTAGTGCACAGGAGTAATTTAAAATGAAGCTTTAAACTGGATTGTGCACTTTTTCCTCAAAGCAGTTTGCACATGATTAATTCCTGTTATCTCTTCTCCCAGGTGGGCTTGGTTTTTCCCCTTTGCAATTCAGAATTCTGTTGCTATTATGATTAATTTACAAAACTTTTTGAGAATGAATCATAAATTTAAAAAAAAAAAAAAAGATGTTTTTTTTTTCAACCCCCAAACAAGAATATACAACTAGAATTTAGAAGGATGGATCAAAACAGCTCTATTTTTATTTTTCTGGAAGTGGAATCCCGTGGGTTAAGCAAACCTTTAATTGTACCCTATCTAACTTGGTTGTTATCCCTTAATGTTTTTGCTAAGCAAAGTGTATCCTTTTATTATGCCACCAAATACTTGCACTGTTGACAAAATAATGGGCTGAATATGTCATCACAGATGTTTTGCTGGAATTGCCTCTTCTATCTCTTTTTTTTGTTGTTTTTCTGTGTAAGATACATTTTGGGAGCACTCTGTTGTCTTTTGCAGCTGATGCCAAGATTATGCAATAAAAGCCCTAACATGTAGTAATAATAAGTTGTGTTAGCCAGGGGAATGTTTGCAGTGTATTAAACAGTCAGTTTTGGAAATGTGTACAAAACCAGCTCATGTACAACTCCACTTCTTTTAAATGCTCCTCTGGGCTGAAGCAGCAGGTGCTGACCACAGTGCTGCCAGCACAGGAAGGAGTAAGGCCACAGGCTTCCAGTCTGTTTTTTGTACCAACCCTGATGCTGTGACCACAGCCTGCCCTCTAATTGCTCTTTTCAATCCCAATACATCGGCCTTATAGCTTCCTCCTCCACATTTAAATTCTGCTGCTAAAAAAAACACTGCACATGCAAATTACACCTTTCTAGAGGCTGGAGAACTATCACAGTTTGTGGTTGTTGTAGCCAATAACTGATATGTTGGACTTTCAGTGAACTGTAGATAGCAACTCCATTGTTTACCTGTGGTAAATGTTTTTTTAAAAGTGTTTGCTGTTCAAATACCTGGAAGATCTAGAGGGTATATGAAAATTACACAAAAGTCTACTTTGGAACCCGCTTTAAATAATAATTTCTTGACAGCAATCCCTGCATGTCTTGATCAAACTCCAGAATTAAACACCAGTCTCAGGTGAAGGAACTGCTACAATACTCCGGGAACTTTAGTCTTCTAGAAATCCTCTCTATCAATGCAGACATGAATTATGGACCTGAAAGCAGCCCTAAATTTGCATGTTCAAGACCCTGGCTTGCTGTGTAGCCCACTCTGTAAACTCAGTTTAGCCCAGTTTAGGGAGCCTGCTCTCCATCCTCACCTGTCCACCAGGAGGCAAAATGCCCCATTAGCCAGCCTGACTTCTCCATTGCAGCCAAGCCCAGCTACAGCAGCCTCCCTGATCATTATATTTTAACTGGGGAATAACCAAAAGAGAGACCATGTGGCTTCTCCAGTTCTTAAATTTACAGGGAAGAAGTGCTGTCAGCCTGGGGAACAGATCGAAGCAGCATCAGCCGTGTGCTTAAATGGAATCTATGGGTTGATACACCTGACAGAGTTTGCTCTGTTTAACGTTTAGAACAGTTTCTGGTTATCATATGTAATGTTGTCATTTGATGCCCAAGACGATTCTTGATCCCAGTCACCTCCTTCCCATGAATTCTGTAGATTCTTGATCCAAATTACCTCCTTCACATTAATTCGGTGGCACTAGGCTGAAGCTGCAAAGCAAATTAAGTTTAATAGCACTTGGCCCTGTGTTTCAGACCCCCAAAAGCCAAGCAGTTCTGCATCTGGGAGTGTTTAAATGCTCAAGATGTAGTCATTAGACTCGATTTTTGGTGTTTGGGCGTGTGCATTGATGTACAAAGAGGTGTTATACGTTGCTTTCATTATGGAGTTACTATCGCTGCCTAATCCAAGGAGAAGCTACTTTATGTGACCATCAATGCCAACTTTCCCCAGGGGTTGCCACTATCACGGCTCCCAGTGGGATGGGATTCCACAATCCACCACCACCCAGGAGGCACATTGAGGGTGCCCTGCTAACATACATTAATAAAGCCACAGTGAGGCTGAGGGGCCGGGGAGGGCGATGCCAAAACCCCTTCAGCAACCGGGGGTAGAGCTCGGAGGTCCCTCAGGGACGGGCTGGGGATGCCGGGACCCCTCTGCGCACCGCAGCCCCCTCAGGGACCGGGGTGAGGATGTCGAGGTCCTCAGCCCATCGCAGCCCCCTCAGGACCGGGG